>CALSCQ010001426.1:0-14266 GCA_943704525.1 Pigoraptor vietnamica | reverse complement strand
AAAATATGAATTTAGAGGGTCACTTTTTCGGCCAATCATGTCGCGTCATCCGGGGCCACAAGTCCCCGGGACCGTGGTAAATCAGGAATCGAGAGTTGCATACCCCGTTCAGTACACCTGGTTTGTAAGCCGATTGAGTGTAACCGACCGAGAGCTCGCACGGCCCGTGAGGAACACTAACCAGCCGTGACGGTTGAGTGAAACACACAATAGTTTGGAGTTTCGCTGTTGCCTCTCCTCCTCACGCACGCAGCTTTGCTGTCGCATCTCTCGCGGGCTGTTTGTCACCTCTTATTCTTGCGCGTGCGCTTTTGTTTTCACTCCGTATTGTGGGACATCTTTCGCCGGCGCGTCTTCACGTGACAAGGTTCCACTTAAAAGCGACGCTTGCGTAACGCGATTTCGGTGTGCGAAATCCCCACCTCTTCGTCTCGTCTTCAGAGTGTCTCTTGGTAGTCGTTGTTTTCGGCATTCCCTCCCACGCAGCGCGCACGCCGCGTTCATTGTGCGCACTTTTGCCGCAACAGTAACGACGCGCGGTCCGTTACTGTTTTAAGAGATGGTTTCGGCGGTGGCGCGCGTAAAGAAGGAGGTGCAGGAATGCTTCAAGGACCCTACGGTGTGTGTCTGCGGTTCTTGTGTGACATGAAAACGTTCCTCTCTGTGTGCGATGAGATGTTTGTACGGTGTGTGTATGTGCGCGCGCGCGCGCGTGTGTGTGTGTGTGTGTGTGTGTGTGTGTGTGTGTGTGTGTGTGTGTGTGTGTGTGTGTGTGTGTGTGTGTGTGTGTGTGTGTGTGTGTGTGTGTGTGTGTGTGCCTCTCTATTTACTTAATCACGTCCACCGACAGCTTAGCAACTGCGGCATAAAAATCGAGCTCGAGGGAGACAATTTTACCAAACTGCGGGGAGAGGTGCGCATACGTGCGTGTTGTGTGTGCGCGTTCTTCCGTGTCCCCTTCCTCCTTGGCAAATGTCGTCTGCGCCCCAGCTGCGTGCGACTGGTCTGCACGGGTTGATGCGTACGTTAACGTGCCTGTTGGCAGGTGGCTGGGCCGGACGGCACTCCTTACGAGGGCGGTCACTTCCGTCTGTCTATTGAGATTCCGTCCACGTATCCCTTCACACCTCCCAAGGTGCGCAGGCTGATAGAGATGTGCTGGCTGTGGTGCGCGCACGCCATTGTGGCTGTGTGGCATTGCATGTGGCGGGTGTGGGTCACCTCACTCAGCGGTATTGTTTCTGTTCTGTGTGTGTGTGTGTGTGTGTGTGTGTGTGTGTGTGTGTGTGTGTGTGTGTGTGTGTGTGTGTGTGTGTGTGTGTGTGTGTGTGTGTGTGTGTGTGTGTGTGTGTGTGTGTGTGTACGTGCGTGCATGCGTGCATCTTTGTGTGTGCGGTGCAGGTGCGCTTCGACACGCGCATTTGGCACCCGAACATCAGCTCACAGACGGGTGTGATATGTCTCGGTGGGTCTGACTTGCATCCCTCGTATAGTCAGTTCCACTGTGTGTGGACTCTTGAGCGCAGACCACACACTCTCTATCGATTGGTGTTTCTTTCGCATTCCGTTAGTGCCTCGCGTGCGTGCGTGGGCGCTTGTGCTCTTTTTAACTTGTCCTTACTTTTCTGCGGGCTTGTCGTCTGTACCGCAAGTTAGGCTGATGTGCGAATGTGTGCATTGTGTTCGCAGATATTCTCAAGGATCAATGGGCGGCGGCGATGACGTTGCGGACGGTTCTTCTTTCGATTCAGGTGGGGCTTCAGAGTATCACACACGCGCCCGTTGTGTGTCTGCACGTCCGTCGTAAGTGCGTGCGCGCGTGCATATACGTGCGTGTGTGCAACGGTATGCGCGCGTATGCTTGCTTCTGTGAACTTTTACAAAGGCACTGTCTCATGTGTGCTTACGCCCCCCTTCTTCCACCTTGCAGGCACTGATGCAGTCACCCGAGCCAGACGACCCCCAGGACGCCGTCGTTGCGACGCAGTACAAATCGGACCGCAAACTTTTCAACGACACGGCGCGCAGTTGGACGTCCATGTACGCCAAAGGTGCGCGCTCTGGGCCGTAAGGGCGGAATGGACTAAGAAGACTGTTTAGAGCTCTGGGTCCTGAGGGCGTGGGAAAGATCGAGTGGGGTGTGTGCGGGACTAGAGTCGAAACTCAAGTAATCAATTATGGTCGAGCTCTCGTCAAACCCTGCAACTTTGCATGTATTTCACGCGTTTCTCTGTGCTTCATGCGCATGCCCTGATCGACAGCGCCACTGCCGCGCGCAGGGACGCCCGATCCCACGAAGGACCCAAAGGTGAAGCAACTCGTCGAGATGGGTTTCGAGGTGTCAAAGTGCGTCGATGCGCTGGCGAAGACGGGCGGCGACGTCGAGCGCGCGATTGAGCAGTTGTTTGGTTGAAGCCCTTGGTCTCACGAGGGCGACTGTCACTCTATCGTAAGAGTGCCCACAGAGTGTCCCACACGCACTTTATGGTTGCCAATTAATTATGTTCTTGGCCAGCTGTTGTTTTCTGGGCGCTTTTCACATTTGTGCGGATGTGCTTGGGGGTACTCGCACTCCCCTCTGCCGAATGGACGCGGCTGTTCGGAGATAACTAGCGCGCGTTCCAGTTCCAAGAGCACATTCATAGCGTGTGCCAGACACGCAGTCGGAACAGCCACTAAGCACGCAACACGCATGCACACACGCACGCACGCACGCATGCACACACACAATCCGCTCATGGCTTGCCAGAAGCCTCTCCCGACGCTGCGGCTGGAGGCGTACCGGCGGCTCCCTCAGCCTTCTTCTTGGCGTGGTCGCGGGCGAGTATGTCAATTGCCTGTAGCACACCGCCGGTGGTGAGCCCTACCGAAGCCCCTAGCAGCGCGCCAAGCATAAGGCCGACCGGACCGCCTGCACGAAAACCGCGCGTGCGAGGAGGTGTTGTGAGATAACAATGAACCACGCAAGAACAGCGCGACGGCATTGTGCGCATTCAGGC
This sequence comes from Pigoraptor vietnamica, assembly GCA_943704525.1. NCBI lineage: Eukaryota > Filasterea > Ministeriida > Capsasporidae > Pigoraptor > Pigoraptor vietnamica. The sequence goes on along the minus strand of CALSCQ010001426.1, from coordinate 11,267 downwards.
TCACGATGTCAGCTCCATTGCGACAACGCACCTCGGAAGACACACATCGAACCGGACGCCGCACCGGCGATCGCATACACCACTACGGGCGATCGCTGGGGATACTCTCGCTGCTGATAGAACGCAGCCCCCTGGAACACTCCTGCGAGGACGAGCATGGAGGCTCCGCCCCGCGCGCCCCCGCGAAACAGGCCCATGCCAATTGCCGTGTTGAGGTCGCGCTACAATTCACACGAGGACGTCAGCACGAGACACGAAAGGGACGTCACCGGGGGCGCAAACTAAGTCGTGCCGTGCGATAAGCGGCGAGAACGGGAGAGAAAGAGAGGCGACAATGTGGGGATGAGGGGAAAGGAGAGGGGATGTCAAGGCGTAAGGGAAGACGATGCGCAACGCACGAAATGGCGCAATGTAACACGACCACACGCACACAAGACGGCGCACCTGCGCAAAGTACTTGGAAGGATAGATCGTGTCCAAGTTATCCTTTATGTGCCTGGGCGAGGATGCACGTGGCACGGCGCGATATTAGCTATGCGCGTTTAGAAACACGCGCAATTGCTTACGAAGTGCGAAGCGTACAGTGCCACACGACCGCCACCATACATCCGCAGTGACGACCGCCAACATACAAATGGGAAGACAGACTAAGGCGCCATGTATGCGTATCGTCAGACGGGTCAGTTTCGCAGAGGTACTATGGTGGAATGAGCGACTCACTTGGTCGCGGCCGCGCGAGACCCCGTGTACCCTCCGAAGAAGATGCCAGCGACGACAGCCGGCCACACAAAGCGCCACCAGTCCTCCAGCACTTTGGGTCGTCGTGTGATGCGCCCTTCTCTGCCGTCCGAAGAGAATGTGATAAGCAAACGAAGGCTTATTGGACTCTCCAGACGCACACACGCCTGTACATCCGAACGAGCAAACTCTCGCACGCAAACACACGCACACACACCACACACGCACACACACACAACCACACACACACACACGCACGCACGCACACACACACACGCACGCACGCACACACACACACACACACACACATGCACACAATGCACCGAGCATACACGCATACCACAATCCAAGCACCTGCTGGACTGCTTAATTGCTCACCTTCTAGGATCTAACGCGAACCGAAGAAACTCGACAACACCCATTTCCTCTGCACGTGCGCCAGTCAGTGAGCACTCCAACAGCGACCCAATTTTCACATCAGCGCAATAATACCCCACCCTCATCGTCGTCGTCTGCGGTCGCGCGCAGCGGCTTCTCGTCATGCGCGTCATCCTTCTTACTGGGCGGTGAGGCCATTTTTCTCGCGACAGAATGACAAGTGGTGTGTCAGAGTTCAAGTACCGGCCGTACCGAAGCGGTGGGGTAACATCCGGTGGCCTCACGTGACTTACCTGTTACCCAGATTACAGTTTCGTCCGCTCAGTCCAAGAAGCACAATTTTTGATCAAAAATCGACGATTGTTCAATATATTTGCACGAGAGAGTTCGGGCCGACGTCACTCGTTTTTGCTTTAGTCACACACACACACACACACACACACACACACAGGCGCGAGGACACACACGCACACACACACACACACACCCCGAGTCCTCACTCACTTGCCAAAAACAGTGACATGGTACTACGAATGGTCTTTCAATTCTCTACTGTCTCTCACGAGCGGCGTCGCACACTTCCCGTGTTGAATTTGTGTGCTGCCGCCCGGCGCGTGACACTTTTGCTGTCATCCTTATCTTGGCTTGTTTTCGCGCTTCGAAACCCCTGTCACGAACGAGTGCCATCGGGGCCGAGCGGCCTCAACAATCGCCTCCTGTGCGGTGCGCCGCCCTCTGCCGCTCAATAATGCGGGCGGACGTGTGTTCACAATAGGGTCTCTAACCTCTGCGTTCCCCCTGATGGGAGTGTGAGATGGCGAGTGCTGCGCGCACGCCGCGCACGTCGACTTCCATGGACGTGGACGAGGTCATGGACGCTGCGCACGAGGGCTCGTGGCGCCCTCGGACGGGTGAGACGGTGCGGTCGCAACGGGGGATTTCAGAGTCGCGCGACGATGCCGACGCGGATGCTGACATTGAGGATGCGGACACGGACACGGCCGACCATGGCCACGTCGTGCACGCTCACGTGACGAGCCGCAGGGACGCTTCCGAGTCTCGCAACATGTCCGTGGACGAGCGCGTCCCGGTGGCGGATGTGAGCGAGGACGAGATGGACGCCGACTCGAGCAGCGATGCGGAGAGCATGGAGACGGCCGACGGCGACGAACCGGACGAGTTTGATGCGCCGGAAGATCTCCTCTTCGACGCGAATATTGCGCAGGGGACGGCGATCACTGCGCGGGACGTGGCGCTCGGTCGGGACATTCAGGGCATCCCGTGGGAGCGGCTGACGCTCACGCGGACGTCGTACAGGCAGACGCGCATGCAAGACTACTCTGCGTACGAGAACCCGTCGTTCGCAGCCGATCAGCTCGCTGCCATTCGCCTGAACGTGAGCGAGACGGGCCAGTTTTACGACTTTGTGTGCAACAATCCGGGCCGTAGGTGCGCCGTCGTGCACTTTCAGCTGCGGAATCTCATGCGAGCGACGTCCAAGAACGACGTGTACTACATGGACGCGTCGAAGGTTTTCCACTGGAGCCCGCCAACGCGAAAGGCGCACACGGTGCTAAACTTGGAGGGCGGCGTGGGGACGGACTCAGTGGATCGTGTGCCGATCACGACGCTGGGCGCTTCGGACGAGTTTGTGGCTGCGGGCGGCTTCAATGGCGAGGTGTTTTGCAGGTCCCTCTCCACGAACCGCGTCGTGCACTCTGGGCGTGTGACGACGGAGGACAACGGCATCACGAACGCGATTGAGATTTCGACGGGGCGGTCCGGCCAGCGCCTGCTGTTCAGCTCGAACAACGACTGCCGCGTGCGGGCGTTTGCGCTGCCGACGTTTGTGCGCGTGTCGACCTTTGAGTATGATTGGCCCGTCAATTACATGGCGCTGTCGCCCGACGCGAGCCTGATGTGCGTGGTCGGCGACGACCCGCTGGGCCTTGTGTGCGACGCGCGCACGGGCGAGCGCGTGGCCACGCTGTCCGGACACAGGGACTTTTCCTTCGCATGCGCGTGGTCGCCCGACGGGACGCGCATTGTTACGGGTAACCAGGACAGGACGGCGCGCGTGTACGACGTGCGGAAGATGTCGAGCGCCGTGTGCGTCTTGGGGACGAAGATGGGCGCCGTTCGGTCGCTGCGGTTCACGTCGGACGGGCGCTTCCTGGCGCTCGCGGAGCCGGCCGACTTTGTGCACGTGTTTGACGCCAGTGCGGACTTTGCGACGGCGCAGGTCATCGATTTCTTCAGCGAAATTGCCGGGTTCTCGTTCACCCCGGACAGCGACTGGCTGTATGTCGGCCTTGCGGACGGGACGTACGGCAGCCTCATGGAGTTTGGGCGGAAGAGGGGCTCGTTTTCACAGGTGCGCTACGGCCGCGACAAGGCGCGGTTCTCCAGCTTGGTGCGGCCGCTGGTGGAGCTCGAGACGCCTGTGTGATGGGCAAACGGTTGCGGCGCGTTGCGTGAGCGTGCGTTGCGTGCGCCTGCGCGTGCGTGTACAATATTTCTTCCATATATTTTTTTGATTTGAATGAGTTCGTGTGCGGTTGTCACATTCTTCGAGATAGAGGCTTGCACTGAGTGCGTGCACTGCTCTTGTTTTCCAAGTACGCCGATGGCGCCGATGGCGCACACAATGTGCTAAGTTTCTCCAAACAAAGCCACTCCACGGACACCATAACATTCGGTTTCATTCTCCTCATACCCCGAGAAGGGGTCGGCGGTCGGCCTCTTCTCGCGCCGTCTTGCTCGTGAATATCTTGCGCGTCTTCCGCGCCACCTTTCGCACAAAGTCGAGCGAAACGACGTCCGACACGCGACGACAAAAGCCCTTGTAGCCCCCAATGTCTCCAGGCACGCGCAGGCGCATCGCTCCCGAGACCAACATCACGCGCACGAGCCCGGGATGCATGCGAATGTAGAAGCAGTCTGAACCGGGCGGGTCCACGTACTCGCCGTCGAGCCCAAAGCCGACGAGCCGGTCCTCTCTCCGAAGGACGGCGGCGTTCGTCTTGTGGTACTCGACGAGCTCCCCGCCGCGCCGGTCGCGCAAGGACAGGTGGCTGCGGCCGTCGGACGTCACGCGGAACGTGAAGCGGAGCAGCTCGAACCGCGTCACGGGGCGCAGCATGACGACGTCAAACAGTCCGTCGGAAATGTGTCCGTACGGGAACATCCCACCCTGCTCCGGAATGTTCGTGCCCTTGCCAGCGTGGCAGCCGAACAGCACCGTCGTGAATCCGCCCGTGCGCTTCGTCACGGCAGGCTCCCCGCCCTCGACTGTCGACGAGAGGGTGCCCTCCATCGCCGTGCCCACGGCGACCCGGCACGTGACGCAGTCGTCGCCGGTGCACCGCCCGCAGCGCGTCCTCTGCGCGCGCGACGGCACAAACGACACCGTCGCGCCGTACGGCCGAACGCCCCTCACTATCCGTATGAAACCGCAGTACGCGTAACGCAGCGCGCCCATCCACCGGCGCGGCAGCGTGTCCCTCAGCACGTCGCTCATGAACCCATAGTACAGCGCGCAGCAAAAATACCGCGTGCGGTCGCCCCCGAGGCCCCCATTCTCGTGCGGCAGCGACGCGCGCTCGTCCGGGGGAGCGCGGCCGTCCAGCGCCGCACGCGCCACTTCCCCGCGCAGCTCCGTGGCCGACCCCACGTCGAGCGGGCCCACCTCACCCTTGATGGTCACCATAATGGCGCGCCGCACGTCCCGAATGCCCATCGCTGCCGCAAGCGCGTTCTGCGAGCCGAGGGGGTAGGGGACGATCGGGATGGGGCGACGAGAGTAGGCGCCGTCCGCACGCGTCAGCAGCCCGTTGATGATCTCGTTGACGAGACCGTCGCCCCCGCACGCGATGATGCCGTCGTACGTGGAGAAGTTGACGGAACGCGCGAGTTCGGTCGCGTGCCCGTGGTGCTGCAGGTCGTGTATCACGACCGAGTGGCCCGCCGCCGCGAGGACGGGGACGGCGCTCTGTCGGAAGGTGCGGGTGGCGCGCTTGCTCCCTGATGGATGTAGGGAGAGGGGTGTGAGCCAAGTTTCCGTGTGTGAAGGGTTAGTTGTCGACTGTCCAATAAGATTATCACGAGAAAGTGGAAGTTTATCACGGGAAAATGGAAGTAGAATGCGCGCAAGCACGCCGGTCCGTGTGAATTTATGCGTCTCGCGTGTGTGCGCTACATGCATGTACCCTCAAAGACCCACCGGCCACCGGGTTCGAGATGACCAGCCACCGCGAACCCTCGTTCGACAGGCCGGCACTGCAAGGACGCGATGTCTTCAACAACAAGCGCAACAGACCGCACACGCCACGACCACCCATTGCCGATGAGATTCACTGGACGCTCACCGTGATACACCGTGATACTATTTCTCCTCACTCATGCCACACCAGGAGTACCCCTGTGCCACACACAGAAACAAAGAGAGGACTAAGCGCCGAGAACCACTCACCGCGACTTGGCCTCCGTGATGAACTGTTCGGCGGGCGCATCGAGCGTGTCAAACACGAACGTGTACGTCTTGAGATAACCCAATCCGTCGTCCACAAGAGGGCTCCGTTGCAGGAGAAGGTGAAAGCGCACCACGTGTTGCTCCACGGCGACTCCGATGAGGTCCCGAAGCGGAATCTGCAAGCGATTAAGCACAGCACGAGGGGTTGAGTTGATGCCTCCCATAGGCCAGTACTACCGTGCAACAGTCGCACACAGTTGTAGACACAAGAGTATGTCAAGCCAGCGGTCACAGCTGCGGACGCTTTGACGCTCAACACACATAAAGCGCAAATAATAGCAAGGACTTCCATAGCCTTCCACACCTGTCGGCGCTTCGATTTGGTGCCATCGGCCGCTTCAATGGTGAGATTTGTCAACCGCAGCACAACCGGCGTGTTTTTATCCGCGCGCCGCACTCGGACGGTGAGTTCCAGCGGCGCATCTTCGGCCGCGAGCGACGTCAGGCTGCTATTGGCCGACATCATGTTGGTTCTGTCGCGATGACGTGCGAGCAGCTAAACAGAGAGTTCGAACTGGAGGGAACACGAGCGCGCGAAGCTCGCTTTCAGCGCACTACGACAAACGAGCTCACGAAACGCACGCGAGGTGTCCCATCTTGGTAGTGTGGGTGAGAAAACCGCCGCTGCGAAAATCGGTGTCGGGCACAACACACAGTGCCCTGGAATGAAACCGAAAAGATGCAAGTCAACCACACAGGTTATAAGCACGCGTGAAGTTCGAGACGAACACTGGAAGGGTCACGGCGTTTTTGGAGGCGCTTCTTGTGTGGCTGGCATCGCGAAATCTTCGCACGAAATGGCGCGAACCTCGCGTTGCATCTGCATTGCGGCTTGTAACATCCACCCAACGCCAAACCATCGGGCATAACCCCCACCCTGACGTCTAGACGAGCCAATATTGGCGGTCACCCGGCTCCTCACACGTGCGCCCGTCGTGTGGATGATGCGCACGAATCGTGTCGCGATTCACTTATAACGGGGAACCTGCGAACGAGATAACAAGTGGCTGGTATTGGACCTCTCGTCGCTCGTCTCTTCAACCTCCGAGATGGGTTATGCGATCGAACGGCCGCAGCCGAACGTGCTGCGCCTGAGGGCCACTCCGACGTGGCGCTCGTACGCTTTCAGCCTGAGTGAGTGAAGGATTATTGTGTGTGATGTCGACGTAATGTGACTGTCTGAGAAAGTGTCGATATTATACTGTGAGTGGCAGCTCCTATGACGAGCATCGTCGTCGTTTGAACTTGTAACAACCGCGTGTGCTTGTTTTTTGGCGCGAATGTGATGCAGCGTGCTGATGTGTCCTCTCCACACTCCGCCCGCAGCGTTTGTAGTGCTGGGCATCGTTCTCTCGACGCAGTTCCGCGATACGCTCGAGTGGCAGATCATCGACCTCGGCATGTGCCTGTGGATCGCCTATCTCTTCACGGACACTTGGGACACCACGGACTTCAACAAGGAGACGGGTGAGCTGTCGCTTGTGTACGGACCACGTGCATCTGTGTGGTGTGTGTGCTGCATATTCGTTGACACCTGTGTGCGTGCGGTATACGTCGCGTGTATGGTCCTGGTTCGCGCAACTGCGAGTTCGTCACGCGTACAGTGCCGTCTCCCTCGTCTTCACACGCGTGCGGCTTCCGTCGCAGGCAAGGCGAGCTTCAACAGCGTCGACATCTTCGGCTCGAAGGGGAAGAACGTGGTCGCAGAGCTCGATCAAATCCGCGATGTCGATGTCGAATCGCACTCCCTCGGGTTTGGCGGTTACGGCCGCGTGGGCAAGAGGTATACAGCCGCCGCACCCATGCGACTCGGTTGCAGTTCTGCTTCGTACTTCTGCTCGCTCTCTGTGCCCTTGGAAGCGTATCAACACGCAATGGTTTTTTCCGCTTGACACTCCATGCATGTTGCAACCACAGCGCCGCTTGTGTGGTCTCAACTCAAATCTGTGTGTTATTGCAGGATCATCGTCGCCCTCGACCACGGCGTGCGCCTTCCCACGTCCCAGGGCTTCTTCATTGGCTCTGGCGCGCACGAGACGGAACTCGCAAAGCAGATATCGCAGTTTCTGGGCATTGACGCTTGAGTGGCGCTCACAATTTGCGCCCTTTCTCTGTTTGTTGTCACGGAACTCGATGGTATGACGCGATGATAGTGGCAACGTGCGCGACTCGCGGCCACCCAGCCACGTCTCCCTTCGGTTGCTCACGGCATTCGTTTGTGTGTCGCACGCTACGAATTCGTATCTTTTAGCAGGCGACAACCAGCGCCACAATTACGGTGTCCAATAATGAATTGCCTCTGACGCCGCGCGAGTTGTGTGCATGTGGCGACTCATTCCCACACGAATTAGCAGTGGCTGCACGGACAGTGCTGCTCTCTACGCACAGTGCATTTTGTGTTTCCGCCATCCGTTTGTTCGCTAGCACGTCAACAGCACGGACACAGTGCTTTACTACACAGTGCATTTCATTCTGCCCCTACGCCTGCTCAAGCTCGACAAGCACTCCGTTGCAGTCCTTTGGATGGAGAAAGACGACGGGCTTGCCGTGCGCGCCAATTTTGGCCTCCTGCGTCAGCGTGCGAATCTTCTTGGCCTGGAGGTCCTTGATCGCTTTGTTGATGTCGTCGACCTATGCGCAGAAAGGTGAGAAGGTGCACGCATACACTCACGCACACATGCGACGCACACACGCACACGATGTAACACATGTACACACACATACACACACATACGCGCGCACACACGCACACACACACACACACACGCACTCACACACACACACACAGACATGTACACGCAAGGACGCACGCACGTATGCACTCAATGGTGTATCCCTGTGCGCGAATAAGAGAAGACGTCGCGAATTACGCCCACCTCGATGCAGATGTGGTGCATGCCACCGCTTGCGTTCTTGTCGAGGAAGTTCTTGATCGGGCTGTTATCGCCGTACGGGTGAAGCAGCTCAATCTTGGTGTTGCCCAGGTCCACAAACACAGTGTAGACGCCGTGCTCGGGTTGGGGCTGCGAAACGTTGAGGAAGGGGATTTTCTTTTGTGAGAAGCAGCGAAGTTGGATGATTTTTTGCTCAAGTGACTCTAAGTTGATGCTCTTTGCTCAAGGTGACTCTGGGGTTAAAGTTTAACCTAAAAAAAAGGTCTAGAAGACCACTGCCTGCTCCAAACCGGAATGGGCGACATGGGATTCGGAACGAAGGGGGACACCGTTGCATCAACAATAACAGCGCTTGGAATCTGGCGTACGCACCACTTGCGCGCTGACATTGCCGCCGAGCACTTCGCGGTAAAACGTCGCCGCCTTCGCCATGTCTGGGACCGCAATCGCGATGTGATTCAGGCGACCGAGCTTCCACAGTGCAGGCGGCACATCCTGAAGCAAGACAGGGGCGGCATTAGTAAGTTCTGAGCGCAGAGAAAAGCGACGGATTGCGCACTGCCCTTCCCGCCAGTGGACTTTGCACACCTTTGTCGCGAACGTCCGGCGTCCCACGGCAAACGCCGCCGACGAACGGACGGCCGCAAACCCAGAGGCAACTGCACGCAACATGGTCGACGACTTAAAGCGTACGAGAGAAAGAGCGCCCACACACTTCTCCTTCTGACGGAAAGCGCCGACGTAACAATGTTTGTTACACCATCCTCATACCCCGGATGTTAGACTGCAGATGGCCAGGCGGAGTTGGCCTGCCATGTGCACGCAGCTGAGTGAAACGGCAAAGGGGCATCGGCGATCTTTCACACGCGCCATTGTCCCAACGTGCGTGGTTGTCGTTTTCTGAGCGTACTTTGATCGGAGGGTCCCCACACGCGCCCGTTTGTTTTCGCGGTTCGTTTTCAGTGCTTTGCAAGATGGCGCAGGACGCCAAGTCCATCCACACGATGCTCGCGGGCATCGAGCGCTACAACCCAAAGCACATCCCCGTGCTCGAGAGCTATGTACAGCAGCAGGTCCGTGGTCGCCGCGCGCTCTGTTCGGTTCGCTTTCTCGTTCGCGCAATTTTGTTGATGCCGGGCCGCCTGTCGTTGCTTGACGTACTTTTTTTTGACACACGTGCGCAATTGCAGGTGACTTCGGGTGCATACGATTTTGAGGCGAACCTTGCTCTCCTCAAGCTGTAAGTGATGCGCGATCGCAGATTGTAGTCTGGCGCTTATTATTGTGATCGCGATGGTCTTGTATGTTGAAGGGCGTCGAATGCTCACGCAAGTTTCGCTCTCTCTTTCTCTCTTTCTCTCGCTGTGTGCAGCTACCAGTTCAACCCGAAGGCGTTCAATGTGTCTGTGGTGACAAACATCCTCCTCAAGGCCCTCGGCAACCTCCCCACAACCGACTTTGTCATGTCCCTCTACCTCATCCCGGAGTCTTATGTATCCGCTCGCGATGCCGTGATTGTGCCCAAACGTGCGCCAATACTGCATGACCGCGTGCTGTCTTGTGGGATGTACGGCCGCATCCGTTCATGGCGTGTGTTGCAGATGTATGCGTCGTGGCTGTCGCCGCATGGCGCGTGATGCGAGGCATCTCTGCACTGTGTGGTTTCCTTGATTGTATTCCCCACTCCCCTCTCTTGTGAACTCGCCCCTTGGCCCACAGCACGAGGACGAGCAGGTCGGCCGCGTGATGCACCTGTCGCAGTTGCTCGAGACGGCGCACTTTCGCGACTTTTGGGCGGAGATTGCGGAGACGCCCGAGCTTGTGGAGCACGTGGTGGACTTCCCCAACTCGATCAGGAAATGTGGGTGGCGCCGATGGAAAGTGTTGCGAATGTTTGACAGTTGGTCCCTTCGTGTGGATATGTGCTGCTTGTGGTACATGTGCGCACGCGTGCGAGTGTGGGCGTGCTGACCATCTCTTGGCCAGCTTGGGAGATGTGCACCCCGTCAGTGCCGTAGATGTGTAACATTATCGTGAGAGTGCTGCTCGTGAGCGCGCAGGTCTAATGTATAGCTTCGCCGGTCGATGCATTACTTCCTTGTCATCTCACACGGAGTGTGCATGTGCGTGTGCGTGTGTGCGTGCGTGCAGACATTGCGCACATTCTCTCGATCACGTACCAGACGATTGGCAAGAACCTCATCTCGGCGCTCCTTAATCTCGAGGGTGGGTGTGCATGTGCTGTGACATAAGTGTTTGCTTGGGTCTTCATTGGTGAACGTCTTTTGCCGACGCTGCGTGAAGTGCTTCTTGCTTCTGTCGCTATTTTAAACGGGTCCCGTGTGGCCGTTGAGTGGCCGCTGCGCTCGCCTTGGGCAGTGTGTGTTTGCCTCGGTTCCTTATCCCTTTGCTCTTCTCACACGCTGCCGCAGGTGAGGCGCTGGACAAGTTCATCGCCAGCAACGACTCGTGGAAGATCGAAACGGACGCCAACAACAAGCCGTTTGTGTCGCTCGGCGGCAACCGCGACAGCCAGGCCAAGGCCAAGAGCAACGTCGAGACGATTGATTTCACATGTGCGTACATTCGGCCATGGTTGCGGCAGTGGGTCAGAGAGAGAGAGAGAGAGAGAGAGAGAGAGAGAGAGAGAGAGAGAGAGAGAGAGAGAGAGAGAGAGAGAGAGAGAGAGAGAGAGAGAGTGTGTGTGTGTGTGTGTGTGTGTGTGT
>CALSCQ010001423.1:45000-50902 GCA_943704525.1 Pigoraptor vietnamica | reverse complement strand
CACACACACACACACACACACACACACACACACACACACACACACACACACACACACACACACACACACACACACACACACACACACACACACACACACACACACGCACACACAGGCACACTCGTGCCCGCGAAAATGAACTCACGGATAAGGCAGCCGATGCCCATCTCGCTCCACGCAATCTGCTCAATCGTGGGACGGGGCAGCGTCGTCGAGGGCGCCGCCACCGCACACGCGGCCAGCGCCAACGCCGCCACGAGCACAACGCAGCGAACCATTCTCACACGTCCTCCCTGCAGCAGCGGAACACTCGCATCGAAGAAATGAGCCACTTTGAACTTTAAATGGATGTGGGTGCAGTGACGCCGCGGGAAGCCAGTGCGCAAACCAATCAGGAACCGCTTCGCCGCTGTCCATGTGACCTTCCGAGATCTCGCTTATAAATGGCGAGATCTCGCTCGACAAGTGCTCGTCAGCTGTGATCTTCAACTCGGAACGGACGGCACTCGAGACATGAAGGCGCTTGACCACCTTTGTCTCTTTTCTCCCACGCACGCACACACGCACACACACACTCGCGTTCGCATTCTCTTGCGAGTAATCGAGTCCAGTTGCTTGTTATTGTCGGGTCCCTGCATCTTCTCCCTCACTGCCGCGCCCTCACCGCCCACGACGGTGTTGTAGGGAAAATGGCCTTCAACTTTCTGTCGCAAGTGCTGGCGCCAGCAGCGCCGCCCGAGGAAAGCGTGGCAGAGACAGTCGACCGCCTGTGCGAACGCGTGACGTCGGCGACTATGCTGGAGGACCGTCGCGATGCTGTCCGTTCTCTGCGCTCACTCTCGAAGGACTTTCAGGTGGGAATCGCTTTAAATCGGCCGCTGTGCACGGGTGGCACGCAAGTCGTGCTGTGACCGTTTTTTCCCCTCTCCTGTCTCTGTGCCTCTTCGTTCTCTCTTCGCACTCGTTTTGCGATTGTTGCTATTGGGAGGGCACGTGACGTCAGCGTGCCTTGCTTTTACTGACCGTTTTGTGCACGTTCCGCAGCTTGAGGTTGGCCGCAGCATGGACGTTCTCGTTACAGTGTTACAACACGACCGCTCGGACGCGGAGATTACGCGGTTTGCGCTCGAGACGCTGATTGCGATCATGTCGCGCGGGGAAGGGGGTGCGCAGACGCCCGCGGCGCAGCTCGCCGTCGGCTTCACGGAGATGTTCACGAAGAAGGCGGAGAACGTGCATCTCCTCCTCGATCTGCTGGAGGAGCACGACTTTTACGTGCGCTACCACACGGTGCAGCTGCTGACGGTGCTGCTGTCGAACCGGAGCAAGGAGCTGCAGGAGTGCATTCTCTCGGCGCAAATGGGCGTCTCGCGGCTCATGGACCTCCTCTCCGACAACCGCGAGGTCGTTCGCAACGAGGGCCTCCTCCTCCTCATCCAGCTCACGAAGGAGAACTCGCAGATTCAGAAGATCGTCACGTTTGAGAACGCGTTTGAGCGCCTGCTGGAGATTATAATCGACGAGGGGCTCGGCGACGGCGGCATCATCATCGAGGACTGCCTCCGCCTGATGCACAACCTCCTTCGCGACATGACCAACCGAAAGTACTTCCGCGAGACTAGTTGCGTGCAGAAGCTTGTCCCCTTCTTCAAGAACCTCGTCCCCCCGCCGCCCGAGCCGCAGCCGGCCGGTGCCCCTGCTGCCCGCGCGCCCGTGCAGTGGCCGCCGCAGAAGGTCTCGAACGTGCGACTCATGCTGGAACTCGTGCGCTTGCTCGTGCCGCCGAACGGCTCGGACGTCAAGCCCGACCAGAAGGCGCTCGCGCAGCACAGCATTCTCGGCCTGCTGTGCGACCTGGGGATGACGGACCGCGCGCCGACGCTCGTCCGAACGGACGCGCTCAACGCCATCGCCGAGATTGTCCGCGGACACGGGCCGAACCAGGCGCTGCTCTTTGCGCACCGCACGCGGACGGCCGCGGAGGCGCAACCGGCGGTGTACTGGTTGCTGCATGCGATGCTCGAGGCGCAGCGCCCGTTTGAGGAGCGATGCGCGTGCCTCTACGCCTTCCGTGCGACCACCGTCGGCAACACGGAGCTGCAGGGGACGCTCGTGTCGGCCATTGCGAACCCGGGGAGTGCGTCGGACCACCTGCGCAGCTTTGGGCCCATCCTGTGCGGAGGCCTCTTTGCGATGAACGAGACGGGCGGGTCGAACTGGTTCGCGTCGCTTGCGCTGTCGTCGCTGCTCGACGGCAACCAGCAGGCGAAAGAGGCCGCACTCCGCGTCGCCCTCGCGCTGCGCCTCGGCGAAAAGGCCGTCCCGCTGCTCCACCAGTGCCTCCTCGCGGCGCAGCAGCTCGCCCAGACGTCGTCGTCGGGCTCTGCGGCGTCGTCCGTGCGGTCGCGCGTGGGACTCTTGCGCTTGCTGTGCGGGTGGTGCGCGGACTGTCCGACGGCCACCCGGGCCCTCCTCCAGCTCGGGCCCGCGCTGCCGTTCCTCGTGGAGAACGCGTCGCACCACACGGTGCAGTCGACGGACGGCGCGGGCGTCGCGCACGGCCTCTCTACGCTGCTGCTGGGCATCTGCGCGGCCAACGCCGACGACGCGAACCCGCAGCTCGGCAAGGCCGCTATTCGCCAGATCATCGTGCACCGGATTGGGCTTGACAATTTCACGAGCCAGCTCAACGCGCTGGAGAAGACGGACGCCTTTGTGCGGGCGTCGCAGCACGCGCACCTCTCGCCGCTGCCGGACCGAGGCGCCGACGCCGTTCTCCTCGACCGCGAGTTTGTCGCAAACTTCCGCGACCAGTCGTATGCGATTGACCGCATGGTTCGCGGTCTCCCTCCCCTCCAGAACACGCCGACCGCCGCGGAACACGCTCCGTCTCCACAGGCAGCGCCGGCACACGCCCCGGGCACGCCGCAACAGGCCGGCGGTCTCGCTGCGGCTGCGGCCGGACCCCGCCCCGGGACGCCCGACGTGACGGCGGGTGCTACGGCGGCGCATGCGGAGGATTTGGGGGTCGTTGCGTCGTACAAGGAGCTCATCCGGAAACAGGACCAGGACATTGCGCAGCTTAAGCGCGTGGTGGCCGAGCTGCAGGGGACCGTGCAGCGCGTGCAGGCGGAGAGGGACGCGCACGCGGCAACCATTGAGCGGCAGCGAGCCCACATAGAAATGGGCGCACAGGCGGCGCAGCAGCAGCAGCAAATCATCGACTCGCTGCGTGCGAACGGCGGGGCGGACGCGCACGCTGCCCAGGCACCGGCGGCCGCGCCGCAAGTGCAACCGGACGAAACCTCGGCGCGGCGCGTGCGGGAACTCGAGAACGAGCTGAACGAACTGCGCGCGAAGCACTCGCTGCTCGAGACTGAGCAGGAGGACCTCCTCATGCTGATGGCGGAGCAGGACATTGAGGCGAAGAAGCTCAAGGCACGGCTGCGCGCGCTCGGCGAGGACGTCCCCGACGACGACGAAGGAGAGGGCGAGGAAGATGACGCCGACGGTGACGCGTGAGGGCGAACGGCGGACCGTTTAGTCTCGCACCAGTGTGTTATGTTAATGTATGGCCAGGGAGGATACAGCACATTACGACGTTCACTGGGCTTGATAATGGGCGTTTCTGTATTTATGTGGCCTGCACACAATATGCCCGCGTTTCAAAGTTGCAAAGAGCGAGAGAGAGCGAACCGTCAGCGCACGTGTCCAGTCGCGCGCGCAGTGCTTCACTCGGCCAGCGAATCCGCGTCATCGTCCAACGCCTCGGTTGACAACCGCGCGTACCCGTGTCGCTGTCGCCGCCCACCACGCAGCACACGCGCAACAAAGCCATGCCCCTTCTCGTCCCTCCCATCTGCACCGTCGGCCTCGCCCATCCCGACTTCCCCCTCGTCACCCGCGGCGCTCTTCCACTCGTAGAGCACCTCGTCGCCGTCGCTCACTGCGCCGTTCATCGAGAGTGCGTCGTGCGAGAGGCGGTTCAACTCGAGCGTGTCGAGCGGGCCGTCGCCCAGCAAGGGACCATCACCACGGCCGCGTGCCTCGTCGAACGCGATGGCGCGTCTCAAAAGGAGCGCAAAGGCACTCGCTGCAGCGACGCTCCCGACGAGGAGGAGCATGCCGAGTGCGTGCGAGCCGGTAAGGTCCTTGAAGAAGCCCACGGCAGACGGGCCGATGAGCCCGCTGAAGTTGGTGATGGAGATCACAAAGGCATAGCCAATGGGGAGGTTGCCCACCGTCGCAATCGACTGCCTGCAGACACACGTGGATGTACTTGTGTGAGAGAGTGGGTAGTGAGAGACGGGGCTGCGTGCTCAACTTATGACGAAAGTATGACTGAGGAGCGCACACTGGGGAGGAGGGGAGAAGTTAAACGGAGAGAAATGGACGACAACGTTCAGCACAGAGAGTATGGGACGAGATCGAAGGGCGAAAGCTTACAGCACACCAAAGAATCGCAGTCCCACGTACCATGCGAGCACCACCGGCACCGCCGACCACGTCCCCGTCGCAGCCACACACGCCATGACAAGTCGTCCGATCTTCCCTCCCCATCCCGTCGAAAACGAGACGCCAAGCAGGAGAAACCCAAGCGCCGCAACGCAATTGGCGACGACCACGTGCACAGCGTGGTCGCCCGTCCTGTCCGCGTGCGATGCGTTCGCGTACATCGCGGCAGTCGCAAAGGCGTAGGGGATGGTCGAGACGAGGTTCGACACGATTGGATCAAAGCCAAAGTCGCTTATGATGGTGGGAAGGTAAAACGCGAGGCAATACAGCGGGAGAATCACCGAGAACGAGAGACCGGCGAGGAGCCACATGCGCTTGCGGCATATCGTCCCGCGGAGTTGCTGAGTGCGCGCATATGTGAGAGTGAGGAGTGCGCACGTGACAAGAGGGTACGGACGGCAGCAGAGCACGTGACAATATGTTACAACGCACACCCACGCTCACGCATTTTTCGCAGCCCACTCTCTAGACTTTCCGCACGAGCCATGCCTGTCAAACACGCACCGCGAGGGACACGCGCCCGTGCGACGTCGGCGACGAAGTTGTCTTTGCGGCCTCTATGCGCGCCTCCCAATACACCTTCTCCTCCGCCGACAGCCACGTGACCGACGCCGGCCTCTCCGGAAGCAGCATCCACACGACCGAACCGAAGAGAATCGTGGGCACGCCTTCGACAATGAACAGCCACTGCCACCCGTGCAGGTGCAGGAGCCCGTCCATGTGGAGCACGGGGTAGGACAGCAGGCCGCCGAGCACGTTCGACATGGTCTGCGACGTGTAGAATATCGCGTAACGGCGCGAGAGCTCGGCTTTTGTGAACCACCGCGCAAAGTATAGAATGAGGCCAGGGAAGAGCCTGCGGATGTGCGCGGGCATTGAGTGGATGAGGCATGCGCTGCGTAGAGACGAGGGGTAGATGTGTGTCGATGTGGAGCTGCGCATATCAGCGACTGCGCCGTGCAATTTGCCGTTGAGGTTCTGTGTGTGTGTGTGTGTGTGTGTGTGTTGCTGTGTGAGGGGTGATGATGGGAATGGACTGCGCACAGAAGGTGACGTCGGGAAGCTACAGTGTCCACGCACCCGGCTTCAGCCGCCCCGAGACAGAACCGCGCTATCTGCGAGCGACAAGTGAGGCAGCGAGCGTCAATAGCCACTTCCATTCGTCACGTGCTGACACACTGACATACTCACGCAGACACACACAGACACACACAGGCACACGCAAACACACACAGACACAAACACACAGACACACACACACACAGACACACACACACAAACAGACACACAGAGAGACACACACACACACAGAGACACACACACACAGACACATAGAGAGGCTGACAACAGCACACTGGCATGCGCTCACACAGCCCGCAGACGCTGC
>CALSCQ010001423.1:0-40000 GCA_943704525.1 Pigoraptor vietnamica | reverse complement strand
GCGACGGGGGAGCGTGCTGTCCTTTCCGTGCGGAATGCGGAACGTCGTGAGGAGATAGCCGTCCTCTGATGGGGTGAACGGCGCGTGAGTCACGTTCTGATAACACCCAATCCGTGCGCGATGGAAAAGATGCGTCACTCACCAGTCTGCACCGTGTGCGTCTCGACAGGGTATCCTCGGGCAGCAATGAGCTGGTCGCAGCTGCGGTCCTCGTCGGGGTCGTGCGCGCCCACCGACGACGCAGCGATGGCCGCCAGAATGATGGCGACTGCAAAGTAGCGCGCCATTTTCTCAGTTTCACTCAGCG
This sequence comes from Pigoraptor vietnamica, assembly GCA_943704525.1. Classification (NCBI taxonomy): domain Eukaryota; class Filasterea; order Ministeriida; family Capsasporidae; genus Pigoraptor; species Pigoraptor vietnamica. Next base: position 39,693 of record CALSCQ010001423.1, on the reverse strand, counting down.
TTGCTTGTCCCTCTTGAGTTGCTCCTATGACCCCCTGATCCGAAGAGGCAGCTGCGTCTTATTACGTGCGCCACAACGCCGCTTGCCTGGGACAAAGGTCCAATCGCTGTCCATGGTGTTGTAAATAGCGAAGTCGCGTGGAAGAGTGCGCAGGGTGGCTAGCGTGGCTGCACGCACTAGCCCGTGACCCCACACGCCTTAATTGGGAATTTACTTAATCGCGTTCTAAAATGTATCGAAATGTTCAATAGTTAACCACCGTGCTCTATGGGCCATATAGAAAATTTCGCATGTATTGTTACGCGTGAAATTTCTATATATTTCTTATGGAGGGAAAATTGCTACTTATGGAATGTGTCCGTCGGGTTTTACAAAATTAAATTACTCGATGCACTTAATATGAAAATTGTATGGAAATGTGCATTTATTTCGACCCGGACTGCAATGCGCAAGCCACACTGAGTCCAATGGCCCCGTCACATGGGGCTTTTTTGCGCACTCTCATTGGCTGGATTTATTACATACGGGGTGGCTAGTCGGATGCAACAAAATTTCAGGTTACACGTCCAGACACAAAAGATGGTGCGTTTTTGGGACGTCATCTCGGCGCAAGTGTGCGAGCCTCTCTCTTTGTTGAATCACATATCCTTTTCTGTGTGCGAAGTGGCAACACTTACGTCGCTGTGTCTGTTGTGACTATGGCACGGTAGTACTGCGTTTAGAAATTTTACGATGCGCGGCGCAGGCGACCGCTGCTTGCGGCGACCGTGTGCTACGCTGCGAGCCACGGCCGTTTTCCTTATCTGCGCGTTCGCAATTGTCGGCGTTGTTGCCCCTCCTCTGCCCGACGTGCCTGAAGCGCCTGCTGGAGTGCGTGGTGTCCATCCATCCGGTGCGTTGCGAGTGATTTGCGTGCTGTGGTGAAAATTAGGTGCGGCTGACACTTTGCCTCCGTGCAGCTGCGTGGCGCTACTCACAGCCATCATTTCTGTGTTTGGACGGCACTCGCACGTTTGACGTGTCCGTTGTCAACGATGACTACTGCGACTGTGTGGATGGAAGCGACGAGCCGGGTGAGTGCATATTGATCGCTACTGCGGCACGCAAAACGCGTGGGCTTACACCTTTTTTTTTTTTGCAGGGACGGCTGCGTGCCCTCAGTTCAAATTTTACTGTTTGAATAAGGGCTCTACGGGCGAATTCATCCCGTCCTCTCGCGTGGATGATGGTGCGTGTGCCGATTTCGTTTGAGTGTTGCGCTTGTCTCGTGCGTTGTTGTTCTCAATTCCGGTTTGGATTTTAGGTATCTGCGACTGCTGCGACGGCACGGACGAGACGCATGTCAAGTGCGCGTACAAATGTGTCCCGGCTGTGGATAGCGAAAATCACGGCAACGAATTTCGCGAAGGCGAGCACGGACGAGCGGACGATGCGCGAGTGAACAACGCGGAAAATGTCGCAGGGAACGTTGCGGAGAACGTCGCGGAGAAAGGCGTGGAGGCGCAGAAGGAAGTGCGCGATGCCGGCGCGGGCGCGGCGGGCGCAGAGCAACAACAACAACAACAACAGGGGGATGCTGGGCGGGTGGGAATTTATGTTGGTGTGTTCGCTTCTGTGCTTAACGTGACAGTTGACGAGCGGCCGGTGCCCAGATCTCTCGCAGCAGATGCTCACACGCCGCCGCTTTTGTCCCTGCAGGACTCGGCATCCCTGTTTATGGGGCAGACGGAGCCTCCGAGTTCCGGATATGGCCTCTTTCACGTCGTGATTCTCCTTATCGGGGCACACTTGCTCGTTGGTGTATCCGCCCAAAATTTGAAGCAGGCACAACTGCGCACCAGCCAGTTGCAGCCCTCGAGATGTCCAGTGTTTGAGAGAGTGTCCTATGTCTTCCACGCCTTCGTCGTGCTCTTGTGCGCTTTGCACCTTAACGTGGCCATTGCGAACTGCCCAGGTGTACTGGGCAATGCGCACGTTTGGGCTGACAAAAGGGCCGCACCGCCTAAAACCATTCAACAAGGGCGTGTGAACGGCACTGACTGGAGACAACTCGCGCGCAATTTCTATGCGTCTTCATGCGCTTTGAACCAAAATGGAAGGCAGGACACGCGCTGGCACAGATGAGCCCATGCCTCCGCCCGCCGGGTGCGGCCGCGCTCGGCGCAGCCCCTTCACGCTGCTGCGATCTTCACAGTTGCAATTTTTTGTGCCCGCCCTTCGCTGGTGGCGTCGGAAACGTGCGAAGTGAAGGCCACAATGGACAACGATCTCATCCTTAGCACGCCCGCCTGCTGCTGTATGTTTCTGTACGCAGTTTTGGTGGGTGGTGATCACGTGCCATGTCCACGTCCGACGACACCCGTGTCCGGCGTCCTGACCGCACCGCTGTTTTCTGTTCTCACCACTGCTACCGCCGCTTTACCCGAGTCCGCACAGACCACATTTTCTCTGTCTTCTCGGAAACAGACCAGTTTCAGCGACCGCAACGTGCGCGCGGCTCTCAATCGCACTGCGGGCTGCGACAATCTTAGCACAGTGAGTGAGTTCGTTCGATAACAGCCGATTACGCGGCGTGAGAAAAATGGACACACCCGACGAGTCCCTCTTGCGATCCGACATGCCCAACTGCGCCATTGTGCCTCCGCTGCAAGTATCGGCGCCCCTCGACCACACGATTCGCTCCCACCGCGCGCGCTTCAACGCCGCGCCCACAACAGACAACATTTCGACAAAGTACAATCTGAGGCGGCGATGCGCGTCTGCGCAGCGCGTGCCTTCGGCAAAGCGGCAGCGCACGGGCCCTTCGCACGACGTGGGCGATGGGCACGCTGCGGACGTGGCTGATGTTGCGACGGCGACTAGCGATCCGGCCGCGCCCGTGTTAGAAGTAATGGGGATGGAGATTACGCCGCTGGGAATTCGGTGAGCCCTTGCTTTGTGCTGCATGTAAATCTGTAGTGTGCGTGCGTGTGCGTGCGTGCTTGTGATTGAGCGAGTGATGAGTGAGTGAAGTAGTGAGAGCCGGAGCAGGTGTGGTGTTTGTGTGTGTGCACGAGCCCGTGTGCGTGCGTGTGAGCGTATGTGTACACTTCGCGTGGACGTCTGAGTATTGCCGTTTTACAGCGATGTGCCTGCGGTGTTTCACCTTGGCGAGGGCCTCTTCTCCGCGAAGACACTTCCCAACATTTTTCGCATGTGGGACGAGTACGTTGTGGTGAGTCTTTTGCTCTGATGTCAGTCACGTAAGTGTGACTGACACATGACTACCGTGTCCGTACTGAACTGCTTGTCCGTGCTGTCGCAGACGGAAGCCTTCTCCGCGAGCCCGGACACATGCTTCGTAGCTAAAATGCCGTCCTCAGTTCCCGGCGGCCGGCCCGAGGTATATGGAGCCAGCATATAAAGCATGCGGTGTGCCATCGCGTGTGTACTTTGCCGCCTGCGCGCGGGAGCAGTCGGGCGTAGCGTGCGTTTGCGTGCATTGTGCGGGCTTATCGGCTCATGTGTCTTTGTGTAATGCAGGTTATTGGCTTTTTGCTGGGCTACGTCATCAACAAGGAGGCGCACCACATCGGTTCGTGTCGCACGCACACCTTGCTCTGCTTCACGTGGGCGTGCACGCAAAGCATGAACACGTGGCGCCAACGTTTATTGTGCGCAGTAATTTTCGCGTCCGTAGTCGCACATTCACTGTGCCAACTCTTAATTGGCGTCCTTCTGTCGCAGCGTACGTCGAGTACCTCGGTGTCGCAGTTCCGTACCAGAGGCGTGGCGTTGCGACGGCGATGTATAACCGCTTCAAAACGGCTGTGGGTAGCACGCCGCCCGTCCCTTTTGCGAAACTTTGCCGATTTATTCACCCATTGATTTCACTGCAACCGCAGGCAATCGAGGAGTATGACGCGACGGCGGTCGTGGCGGACACGCAGCGCAACAACTTCCCCTCGCTCTGCTTCATGGCCAAGATGGGACTGGACATTCCCGTCGACCACGTCTACCTCTCTCTGAACCTGGAGAAGGCAGGGGTGAGCCTCAATCTCGTGCTCACTGCGCGCGTGCGCGTGCGTCTCAGCGGGTACTCTTGTCTTCACAGTGTGACTTGCGTTCGCATAAGAGTTCAAAGTACGCGATACCTAACCATCTCCTCTGCCTTTGCAGGCGTCGGCCAGTGGATACGACTCGTCCAATGACAAGAAGGCGCGCGAGGGCAAGGGAGAGCGCGGGAAGGGTACCAAGCAGCTGAACGTGGTGGCGGGAAGCGTCAACGTCCGCTTCACTGCGGAGATTGTGCCGCGCGACGCACGCAACGGCACCGGAAAGGGTGCGCTGGCGACGGACCGCCGGAAAAAGATTAGCGTGAACATTCGTCAGATGGTGTTGGACGACCTCCACTCCGTTTACGAGCTCGGGAATCAGTGGGTGACGCGTTCGGAGGCATGCGCAAAAGACACGCTGCGATCGTCGCGCACGTTGCACGCGGATTGTAGCGCCCGCAGCAGGCATGCATGCACACACATACACACGAATGCGCGCTTAATCATCTGACTCTTGTCGGGCATGCAGGCTCTTCACGGACATGAATCCCAACCTCTATCGCTTCTGGGACGAGACTGGAGGTGGGACGGCAACTGCCCCATGCAATCTCTGTTGGTGGTATTGATGACCGTTTTGTTGCAGTTGTTGAGCTTTATCAAACGGATGCCGAGATGTGCCTCGTCGCGGCAACGGACGCGGGCGAAATTGTCGCGTTCTGCCTCGGGACGACAATCGAGAAGCGGCAGTCGGCATGGAAGGTGCGTATGTCGCTGTGCATTGAGAATTCCGGCATTGGTTTGTTTACCCTTTTCGCGCGCGCAGTACGGCTATCTCACGTGGCTGGGTGTGAGCCGCGAGCTGCAAGGTTGCGGGTTGGCCGTGCGGATGTTCGAGTGCTTTCGGTCCATCTGCGTGAACGCCAAGGCAAGTCCGCGGTTGTCAACTCTTGCCGAATGCTCTTCCTCTGACGTACTCATGTACTCTGCAGGCCCGCATGATGATCATCGACACGGAGGCCAAGAACGCGGGCGCTATTCGCTTCTTCAACAAGCTCGGTTTTGGCCACCCGGAGCCGCACGTGTACATTTCTGGCAACATCTGCCAGCCCGCTGCCCAAAATAGGCCGCAGTCGGACACTGTCATGCGCGAATCCCAGTAATACGCAGAGAAATTGTGGAGACGCATTTCTCGGGCAAGTATACTAAAGTATTCTCCTACAACATCTTTCAAATTTGGCGACAGCAGGCACTGGCAACATGTCCCCTTCGACGATGGCCACTGGAGCTGCCGGCGTCTTGTCCGCAGCGGGTGCGGCTGCGCCCCTCTTCGGACCCATGTCGAGTGTGGGAGAAGAGAGTGCGGCTACGTGTGTGTGCATAAACGTGCGTGCGTGCGAAAGATGGCGGCCTGTCGGTCACCTTACGTGCCGTGCTGTCGGCACAGACGACCAAGACACGGTGCTTGTGTCTGGATAAAGAACAACCTTTGCCCGGACATTGCGCACGCCGGGCTCCAAAAGCCACTTGAGCGTGATGATAGGCACCGGATTGGTCGGTCTTTCTGGAATGGCGAATTGGATTGGTCCATCGTGATGAATAAAAAAAAAACACGTGTTCCCAATTTGTATGAAACATTCGATGCAAACGCCCTCACAACGACAAAGCAATAGATAATTTGGATTCAATACATTCTGTACACATGGACGACCATGTATGTGAGAATTGAAATGGGGATTAAGCCGATTTTCACGAGGGGTAATTGTGTCAATTAGGGCACCAAAATAAATTTGATTTTCCATAGTCGCGCCATACATTTCGCGCGCGCTAATAATTGCACAAATGCCAAGGCCCAATTAGGGTCCACAACAACGCCGAATGGACTGCGGGCGCGCTGACTATGGGTTAACTATGGAAACTGACCGCAAAAATAACGAATAATAAATCCTTTCGAATGAGCGACTCCAACATACACACATACACACACACACACACACGACCGCCAACACAACCACACACGACCACACACACTCCGGCACGAATGCGCGCCTCACCCTGCATTCTGGTCGCGTTCCCCATTGTGGCCCGCACAATGACTCTTGGGTACATATTCGTGGCACCTCTGCATCGACGAAGAGTTCAACAGCCGATCCGGTTTGTTCGTGTGGGAGCGAGTCGCTCGCCCTCTTGTTTCGCGTCTCTCGTTGCGTTTGGCGGCGTGTGTGCGTCGCCGGCGTGCGAAGATGGACTGCATCACCATTCAGCACGAGGACCCTGACTTGCAGCTCAAACACTACAAGCAGAAGTGGAAGGTGCGTTTGTCGGTCCTTCGGAAGTGAAATCGGATGCCGGTTGTATTTTGAGTCACACAACACAAAAGTTGACTTTGCCCGTTTCTGTCGTGCAGGTTGTGATTACGTGGAACCGTTTCACGAGCGCACTCCGCGACGCCGTCGTCCTCTATTTCGAGAACCAGAAGGTCAGTGCGCTGTCCAAAAAAGCCGGCGAATTTTTTTTTATTTTGAAAGAATGACGCGCGCTCACACTCCACCGTGGTTTGTCATTCGCAGGATGAGTACTTTGAGCGCTTCGCCGTCGTCCCCTGGCGCAAGATTCTCCTCGCGGCGGTGCCGTTTCTCTGCTACCTCCTCCTGTTTAAGAACTACAACTTTCTTCGCGCCGCGACGGGAATCGCGACGCTGATGCCCCCGAGCCTCACGTTCCTGCCGTGGCTGGAGGAGCTCGTCTTCCGCTGCCAGCCGCACCGCATTTTTGCGCAGTACGCGAACCCATTTCTCGACATCATGGCGGCCATCCCGTACCTCCTCCATTTCCCGCTCCCCGTTCTCTTCGTCGTCTATCTCTACGTGACGCCGCGCCGCCGCCGCGACATTTTCCCCTTCCTGTGGCTCGCGGGTTGGGTCAACTTTGTCACGGTGCTGTTCCAGTTTTTCTTTCCGACGGCGCCCCCGTGGTTCACGGACTCCGCCAAGTTTGATGCCGAGGGCCACCTCATCGACGTCGGACCTCCGGAGGCGGGCTTTATCCGCGTCGACCGCATGCTCGGCTTCCCGCTCTTCCACAACATTTACGCGCACTCGCCGCTCAAGTTTGGCGCGTTCCCGTCGCTGCACGTTGCGTGGCCGACGGTCGTCCTCGTGAGCCGCCCGTGGATCAGCATGCGCTTTGCGGTCGGTCACGTGATTTGGATCTCGTGGGCGGCCATGTACTCGAACCACCACTACGGCGTCGACGCGCTCATGGGCATTGCGATTGTGTTTGTCGTGAGCTTCCTCACGGCGCGCCTCTACTCGCCGTTCCACAACCACACGATTGAGGCGGCCGTCCTGCCGGTCTCGGTCAGCTCGGGCGACCTCGACGCGATGAACAAGAGCGGCGACGACTTTCTCTCGTCTGGCGCGGCTGCCAAGCGCCCCTCGGGGTACTGGTCAGAGTCGGTGATGGCGCGCATCATCAACTCTGCCGAGTGCCTGTACGTCTGAGCTTGCGTCTGTTTTTCGTCTCTTATTTTTCTCACTGGGATTGGACGCTGGCAGCCCGTTTGTAACGGGTGCCCCGCCTTCCCTATGAATTGAGCTCCGTTTTGCGCGCGTGTTTATGTGCGAGCAAGGCCTGGCTGCCGGCCGCACAATACAACTCGAACACTTTATATTGGGACTTTGGGCATCATATTGTACAGTGCCGCAAAAGCCTGGTGCGTCAGGCGGTAATTTGTCGTCTCGTTGTCGCCTCCGCTGATAAGACAACTCCGATCTGTATATATGTGTGTGCGTGTAATGTGTTTGTTTCACTCAGGCTTCAGAGCGCCTTTCGGTTCAACTCGTAATTTTTCCAACTCTTCGCACACCACTCGCCCTCTCCACTTAGTCCGCAACAACGCAACCAGTCCCCTAAAGTGGCCAATCAGGCGCAGACGCGTGTAGTTAAAAGTTGGCAAATCGGTAATGCGTCCAGATGCAACCGCTCGATTTCCGGACGAACGATAGGCGGCCGGGGTCATCACCGGCGCCCCGAGTAGTGCGCTTTGAAAGGGCAGCGCGTAGCTGTAGGTTTAACTACGCACCGTTACGCACCTACTCAAAGGCATTGAGCCTTTGGCCCCCTAATTGCCGTTTTAAGACGATAAACTTCAGCGAGGTACCGGCAACTGAAATGCGATAGCGACTCGTGCGTGCAGTTCGTGCCTGCTGCGTTCAACTACAAGTCTGTGGACTCGGTCATCGTCGAAGTTGCGAAGGCGTCAAAGGGCAAGAGGAAGGCAGCGAAGGGCGCGTCCAAAACGACGACAACCGCGACGACGGGTACTATCTATGCGGTACAGGTGTCACTGCCGGCGATCCGTGACCACGTGAAGTCGCTGGAGTTTTTCTCAGGCGACGGCGTCAAACCCTTTCGAGAAACGGTGGCGACGGTCACGTCGTGGAAGTACGTCATGGTGTGGATCGTGCCGGCGCGACGCAGAGGCTCAGTCGGTGGAAAACGCGAAGACAGCGACGCAACAGACCGTGGAGGAGTGCTGTGTCCGATTAAGTGATTTGGATGTTCGTTTTGCGAGCTTGTAATGTTGCGTTGTGGCGTCGGTGGCGTGTGCTCAGGTGGCGGCGTGCGTAAGAGTTGGCGTGCGTGGGGATCGTAAAACTCCGTTTAATTCGTCAGTGGCCTGGGAATTAAAGGCTGTGCTTATACGCGAACTCAAGGAAGATTTGCCCCAGGCCTTAAGTTTGTCAGTAGTGGCCCGTACTAGCCTCTCGAGCTCTCGTGTCGCCGTCAGCCGAGTGCTGAGCAGAGCCGAGTGTCCGTCCGTTGCCGTTCTTTCACTGGCACCTCAGCTGTCTCGCGTTATTGAATTGAGCTGCGTATCGCGCGCGTGTTTTTGTGCGAGCAAGGTGTGCGAGCAAGGCCAGCCCTGGCTGCCGGCCGCACAACTTGAACACATTATTGGGACTTTTTGGCTGCAAATTGATCATAAGTTTTCATTTGTCGTCCCTTCAGTTTGTCTGCCTGGACAATTCTTCAAAGGACATTCGAATTGTATGCAAAATCGGGCGCGCATTGTATCTCGATTCACGCCTCTGCTTCCCTCGAGGGCTATACGGCACACGGCAGTGGGCTACGATTGTTAATTCGTCTGTTTCTGGCTCGTAAATAAATGCACACATATCATTCTCACTCTCGCTCAGTCTCTTCAAAGCCCCTCAGTTGCTTCAACTCGTGACACTCCAAATTCTCCAGAAACCTCACCTGCCCTCGTCCACTGCGGCACCCCGCCACAACGCCACTCCCCTCATCTCATCATGTGGCACTCCCAAGCCAAAATTGCAAGGTTAGCGCCGCCGAGCCACTGCACCTGACATAATATGTGATTGCCCCAATTGAAAGTGGCCCATCGATATCGCAGACGCCCTCCCACAGCGCAACCGCCGCAGATTTGTTACATGACACACCACGACCTTTGAACAAGCACACAGCAACTGAAGGCGGACCATTGCCGACGCACCCGCCGTTCGCAGACCTAAAGAGCGACTGATGCGCCTTCGCATTGTCCTCTTCCGTCCCAATGCCCTCAAAGTAACAGGTAGCCCATCTCAAACGCTCGCACGGGGTCGCGCTCGTCGCCAGCACAGAGAAGGAGAGATGCACTCGCACAAGCAGCGGCCTTGTGATATTTCATCACCTCTTGACAAGAAGGGCTGCTGCCAAATCCGCAAGAATACAGCACGCAAAATGGCGTCCTCGAGGTCCTTGCGACTAGTGTGCAGCGACGACAGGCGATACACGCGCTCGTGGCGAAGGAGGCCAAAGAGACGACAGCACGTTTTGGCCAGCGCGCCCTTCTCGCCATTCGTCAGATAGGGCAGCACATGGACGATTGAATGTCTTGGGTCGAGGCTCCGCTGAAACGGGAACACGGCGGTGCAGTCCTGATCGCCGTCAGCACAAACTGCCGAAGCGGCCACCGGCGAAACGCCTGGCCTCCGCAAGCAGTTGGGTTGCTGAAGACGCAACCTCTGAACAACAAACGAAACAAAAAAAACAAAAAAAAAAAAAAAAAAAAAAAAAAAAAAAAAAAAAAAAAAAACGAAAGTCTGACAGCCACTTGTCGGTTTATGATCCGTCACAGTGGCGTCATCACACCGGTTGGTCATGGGGCAGGCCGTTCAGCCAATCGCCGTTCGCGGAGCAGCAATTTACAGCCACTCCATACACAACGCACTTTGCTCGCGTGTGGCGTCTGTGCGTGTGTGTGCGTGCGCATGTGCGTAGTGCGTGCGTATGCTCATATTGCAGCACTGTGGCCATAGGGGCATCGCGTTCTCCTGCGTGCGACAGAGGGATCGTCCGTTGAGAATGGCGCCCTGCAGTCTCCCCCTGGTCGTGGCCGTGCTGGCCGTCCTGGCGGTGGTCCCTCCTCATGTTCACGCGTGTGGTATCAGCACGCACATTGAAGTGGGACACCGTGCGATCGAGTACTTTGATTCGAATGCGCATCCAGACTACTATGCGCTGCTCAACAAGCACCAGGACGCCTTCCAGGTGCGTGGCCGCCGTGCGTTTCTGTGGTCAGCATGATACATGCCGCACACACATGCCCACAGCCGTTTCCATTGCGTCCGCGTGGTGTGTGAAACACACACACATGCCCACAGGCGCTCTATGGCTGTGTAGACACACACGCGCAACTTCGATTTGCATGCCATTTTGTTGCGCCACTGACGCACACCTGCGCAGGCGGGCAACCCCTTCCCTGATGCCATGTTCGCGCCGTGCGGTGCCAACGGCGCAGACGCCGAGAGCACGCATTGGACGCCGTTCATGCGCGCCGCAGCCGAGTACATCCACGAGACATACCCGCGCCCTTGGGACGAGGCGACGGAGAAGCTCGTCGTGTTCCTGCTGGGCCTCGTGTCGCACCAGGTGCGTTCGAGCGCATGTCAGCGTCTGCGCGGTTTGCAGACGAATGCGTGCGTGTGTACTTTTGCATGTTCGCTGTGCGGCGTCCGCGAGTCTCTCAAGTGGCCTCTTGCCTCTGTCATCGCGCCGCAGGTGGCCGACATCAATTGGCACTCGCTGGGCATTGACCAGGGCCTTCTCACGTCGATGGGCGGCACTAACTTCCACGGCGACGGTCTCGGCCGCGCGCAGGCGGTGCGTCTCGCACACACGCTCGCTATTATGGAGTCGTATGCGGTGCCGTGTGCTTGAGGGCTCTTTGTGGACGCGCGGTCGCGCAGGTCCGTGCTTGCTATCGCAGTCCCTCTCTAACTTTGCGCATATCGGTCGCCATTCGCAGCTCGGCGACCGCCTTGACGACGCGATGGTCCAATTTGACCTGCAAATGGGCTACGACCAGACTGTGGGGCACTGGTGCGTGCGGCAGAGCGCCCGCGATGCGTCGTTGTCCCTCACCGCTTGGCCTCCCTCCTTACTGCCATGTGCCCAAACCCGTATTCCCCTCCTATCTCTCTGTCATACGTGCAGTACCACCTGTTCCCCTGAAACCCTCTCCCTCGCTCTGTGAATGCGATTGGATGAAGTTTTGGCGACATGCTTTCTAATGGACGTAACCGAACTGACACTTGTAACTGCAGGTACATTCCGCTGAAGGACCTCGTGCCCATCTATCGCAAGATGGACGCAAAGTCCGACGTAACGGACTACACGCTGCTCAAGTGCACCACCGTCCTCTTCCTCGGCCGTTTCGGCGAGAAGCTGGCACTCTCTAATGCCTACGAGGACACGAGCGACGGCACGCTCGCGGGCTTCGAGGGCTGGCGCTCGCCGTTCCTCTCGGACAACTTCTACACGTACTTTTTCGGCGGCGTGGACGACATGGCGCAGTGGACGGCGAACATATGGGATGCCGTCGTGCGTATTGTGGAGCACGGATCGGACGGCTGCGACCTCCCGACAAACCCCCTCTTTGTGCGCTGCAACGACACGCAGTCGCCCGCCTCGCGCGTGCCTCCGTCCAGCGCGCGCCCTCTCCCCAAGGCCGAGGAGATAAGGCGCCACTACGAAATTCGCCAGAAGATTACCGAGCCGTTCGCAGACAAGCTCGCGTCGCTGGTGAAGGTCGAGCCCCACCTTCGCGGCGTGCGCCTCTCGCTCGACATGGCTGGATTCGCGGACCTCTTGCGGAGCGAGGCAAAGAGCAAGCGCGCACCCGCGGAAGGTATCGACCCGTCTGTTCCCGTGCGGCCGCTCGATGCGCCGTCGCTTGGCACGTACGCGCGGCTGGGCGCGGGGGTCGCGGCCGGCGATTTCAACGACGACGGCGTTCCCGACCTTGCCGTCGGTGCGCCCGGGAGCGGACAGCCGGGCGACACGCACGTCGGCTCGGTCATTGTGACTCTGTCGCCGTCGGGATACGCGCCGCGCTCACCGATGAGCCTTGACGTCGCGGCGTCGCTGTCGCTCGAGGGGGACATGCCGTTTTCGCGCTTTGGAGAGAGCGTCTGCGCGTGCGACCTGAACGGCGACGGCATCGATGACCTTGCCGTCGGTGCGCCCTCGGCGTTCTCCGAGACGATCTCGTATCGCGGTGCGCTCTACGTCTACTACGGCCGTCGCGATGCAACGCCCGTGTTCGACAAGCCCGACCTCACCATTATCGGCGAGGGACCCGACCTCGTGCTGTCGGACATTTCAAACTTTGGCCTGCGCCTCTCCGCGGGCGACATCGACGCCGACGGCCACGCGGACCTCATCGTGTCGTCTCCGTACGCCAACTACAATGGGCGCTCGCAGTCGGGCGCGGTGTGGGTGCTGCTGTCGTCGAGCCACGCGCGCCGCCAGTCGCTCGGTTCCACGATGAACGTGTCGGCTGCCACCGATTTTGTTCTTGAGGGCCCTGCGAAGTACGGCTGGTTTGGGTACAACACCGAGGTCGTCGTGCCGAAGGGCGGTGCCTCGCGGTACCTCTTTGTTGCCGAGCCTTATGCGCGCGACTGTCGCCGCGAGGACTGCGATTTTGACGAGGGCGACGTGCAGGGCATTGGCGCCCTCCACATATTCGACTTCACCGGATGCGCTGCGGGCGCGGCGTTTGTGCCGAAGCGCGTGGCGTGGGTTGTGGGCACCGAGGAGTTTGAGACGTACGGCAGCTCATTCGCTGTCGGCGATTTCGCGGCCGACGGGCGCACGCTGGTGGCCGTGTCGTCGCCGCGCAAGACTGTCAACGGCAAGCTCCTTTTTGGGGCCGCCAAGTGGGTGCAGGCCGGCGAGGTCAACATCTACCCCCTCGAGATGCTTCTTGCCTCGACGAACGGCACGACGTCGGCCGCGCTGTCGCCGTACGCGACGCTCCAGGGCGACCGCATCGGCGCGCGTTTCGGAGAGCGCCTTGTGGCCGCCCGCGTGTCTGCCGGCGACGCCTTGTTTGTGTCTGCGCCGCAGCGGACGGAGGATCCCGCGGGCATGGACGCTTCCGGACGCGACGAGGGCATGCTGTACATGTACGAAGCGCTGGCTGGCGGCAACCCCACGCTCACGCGCTGCGAGCTGACGACCCTGTCGCGGCCGTGTCCGGACGACGCGTCTGCGGCGTCTTTCCGCCCGTTCCAGGCGTCGTCGCGGTTTGCGTACTCGTTTGTGGTGGCCGATTTCGATGGCAGCGGACAAATGTCGGTGGCCGTTGGCGCGCCGTTCAGCCCTTCCCGCGAGCGGGTGGGCGGTGCCGTGTACCTGCTTCCCCTCTAGGCCATCTCTGGCCCGCAGCGCCGCTTGAATTCCTAATATAGAAATCCTCTGACACTTGGGCCGCATAGCATATTTTATCATACAACGCAAATTAAAGGCACTGCTGAACGCACGCACGCTCCGCACGCACGCACGCAGCCTCTCTACTTTCCGTCGGCGTTCCACACACCGTCCCAGTCTTCGCCCACCCCCGCCTCGCTCAGGTGTTGGCACCGCTCAAGCATCATCTCAGACACGGCGTCGCCCGCACCCGAGCACTCGGAAAACAGCGCAATGGCATCGCCAAACCGCCTCTCCCTCATCGCCACAAGCCCCTTTTCATACACGGGCGCCACCGACAGCGCGCGCTGCACGTCGGCGTCCTCTGCCTCCGCGGCAACCGAGGGGTCGGCGGCGCGTTCGCACAGCAGCTCGTAGATGGCGATGGGGCGCTTCTTGCCCACGACGCGCACGCGATCGACCTCCCGCACCACAAAGAGATCGCCCGTGTCCGCGAGCGTAAACTCGGTGATGAGGATGGTCACGTGGTACTTCTTGGTCAGGCCCTCTACACGCGAGGCCAGATTGACGCCTGGAATGGGTAAAGCGAACGGTCAGCAAGCATGTCACGTGAGAGCCCTCTGCAGTTCTCTACTACGGCGGATGTGTGCTGGGCAATATTGTCACGTGCGCGCCCTTCACAGCCCTCTACACAACGAGGAACAGCGGATGCGTGCATGCAGAGTGACGCCGATGTGACGCAATCAAAGCAGCCACCCACTGTCGCCGATGACCGTGTACTCCATGCGCTTGAGACACCCGACGTTGCCGTTGACAACCACGCCTGCAGCGCAGATGACGCACGCTGAGCACAGCGCACTCGCAGCACTGCGACGCAGTTGTCCAGACGACGCTCACGCGATTCGATGAATACGACGCAAAACATCCCGTGCCACGACAAGCACACATAACGGACAAATGCTGCGCGCTCTCACGCACCCGTGTTGATCCCAATGCCGAAGCCGAGGCGCGCCTCCCCGCGCTGTGAGCGGCGGTCGTTGAGGCGCCCCACAGTGCGCCGCATTTGGAGCGCCGTGCGACACGCGCGAACGGCGTCGTCCGCCGCGACGAAGGGAACGCCGAAGACGGCCATCACCGCATCGCCAATGTACTTGTCGAGAATACCCTGCGCACGCGGCCGATTTCAGTGGCGGGAACGGCGATGGGATGGAGTAACAGACAAGTGAGAAACAAGCGAGAGACACGGCAGCATAGTCGCAGTAATATAAAGAGCAGATGAGGGAAAGAAACCCTGTTCCTCAGTAACAAGAGAAGAGGGCGAGGACTGCTGGCAACATGCATCACACAGGGTGGGAGTGGAAGGAATGTCTGCGCGTCACGCACGTTGTTCTGGTTGATGGCCTCCACGGCGCACTCAAAGTAGCCGTTGAGCGTGTCGACGAGGTCACGTGGGTCCATCGACTCGCTCATGTTGGTGAAGCCCCGCACGTCCCCAAACATCACCGTCACCTTCTGACGAGTGCCACCGAGCTTCTGCCCGCCCTCCTCGAGCACCTGCTGCGCAAGCGACGGCGACATGTACCTGCGAAGCACAAGCACAGAAGAACACAGTCAGAACAAATGCAACATGCACCTCACATCACACACACGCACACGCACACACACAAACAAGCACGTACCTCCCGAGGGTGGCCATCATCTTCTTCTCCTTCGATATGTCGTCAATCACAACGACGACGCCGTTGAACTCCTGTTCCGTCCGATGGTACTGTTGCTGCGCGCGGTACGTCGCCCAGAAGTTCTGCTCAAAGTTGAGAATCTCCGCACCGTCGGGGTCCGCCGCCAGCGCAAACGACCCGTCCGCCTCCAGGCTCTGACGACGCGCCTCCTTCGCGCTGCGCACGTGCTTGTTGATGCCCTGCAGACGGCGCAGGCAGTTGCGAATGCGCGACCAGTAGACGTTGCCGTCCCGCTTCAGCCGCCCCTCGAGCGGCGCGAGGCTGTAGTTGACGGCGACGCTGCCCTGCGGACCGACGAGCACAAAGTCCGTGCCCTGCACCGCCACGCCCGTCTTGTACACGCGCTCTATGGCCTCGGCGAGCCCTCGGTTCGCATCGCCAAGCCACGAGTAGTACGAGCCGTTCGCCATTATCGCACGCGACACCCCGAGGCGCGAGAGAAGGTCCGTGCGGTTGAGCGTCACCTGCACAGATAGCAGACGGTCAGAGACAGTCACGCAAGTGGTGCATGTGTGTGTGTGTGTGTGTGTGTGTGGGGATGCTTGCACAGGCCATCGTCACGCACCAGGTGTCCCGAGGGCGAGAGCGTGAAGACCGTGCTGTTGATGCTTCCTAGGATGTTCTCGAGGTACTGTCGCATGTGCGCCGACTTCTGGAAGAGCTTCGATTTTTCGATGGCAACGGCCGCTGCGGGGGATTCGCAGGCGGCGTCAGACATGATACACTGAGCAGGAGCGCTAAAGAGGAGCGGTGCGTGTGTGCGTGTGTCCATGAGTGCGCACGTGCGTGCATGTGTGCCTGCAGCGGAATGCGACACGAGGGCCAACGCGTACCCTGCGACGAGAACGCGTTGAGCAGGCGCTCGTCCTCGTTCGTAAAGTGCGACCCGCTGAGCTTGTTGATCATCTGGATGACGCCGATGATTTCGCCCCCAATGTTCACTATGGGCATCGCGATCATGCTCTTCGTGCGATACCCCGTGCGCCGGTCAATGTCCTGGTTGAAGCTGCGCGACACAAGGGCAGGGTTAGGGTCAGCCGCGTACCATAGAGCTGAACGGAAAACAAAGCCTGCTATGTACGCGCCGCGCATATATAGACGATCGACTAAACAAGTTACAGGTCTGTAACGTAGCCGCACGCACACACACCGCGAGTCGAGATATGCGTCGGGGATGTTGACGACGCGGCCGGTGGTAGCAACGGCGCCCGCAATTCCAATCGTCGTCTTGATGCGGATTTCGCGCACGCGGCCGTCAAAATCGTACACGTTTGTCCACAGCTCAGACTGCGACAATTAGCAGAAGACATTAACACCGGTGGCTAAACTCCAGAAACCTCAGTGCAGAGGCAGTCGTAAAATGGAACCCATCGATTCAAAACGAGAATGTGTGTGTGTGGAAATCGACGCAGACAATAAGCACAACCCGTTCAGCGGGCGACGGCAAAGGGAACAGAGCGCACCGTGTTCGTGTCCAGCAGGAAGATGGTGCACCGGTCCGCCTGCAGCAGCGTCTTGGCCGACTGCGAGATGACGCGGATGAGGCCGTCCAGCTCCACTTCCGACGACAGAATGCGCGTCGTGTCCAGCAGTACGGACACGCGCTGCTGCGCCTTCAGCAGCACCTGCAGGTCCAGCGCCTTCTGCAGCACAGATGCGCTCTCCCGCGCAAGCGTGCGAAGGAGCAGCTCGTCCTCCGGATCGAACCGCGTGCGGACCGACGCGTCCGGACACAGCGGAGTCTCGACGTCCTGGTCCAGCGCGACAGCCACAAGCACGCCGAGAAGGCGTCCGCCGGGAGAGTCGCCCGAGGGCGGGGATTTGACGGGCACGCAGAGCGTCGTGTTGGACCCGAATTCGGACATTTGGAACCGGGGATCCCTGAAAAAGGAAGTGCGGTGCACGCGTAAGCAAGTTTTGCTACTGTGCTCGGCACAGTACACGGCACACGCAACGGCTTAAATAGGCGGCCGGCCAGGGAGTATAACAACGGGAGAAAAACTAGCCCACGCACCGCGATGGGCACTCGAGGTAGACGCTCTCTCCCGTGCGCACGACAGCGCCCATCACATCGGCCGTGATGGGAAGCCACCGCTTGTAGTGCGGGTGCGCGGGCGCCGGGGGCGACTCCCCTTCGACAAACGGCGGACAGGACGTCCACAGCTCGTTGCGCTCAAAGTCGATAACGTAAAGCGCCGCGTAGCGCACAGAAAGCAACTCGCGCACGGCCTCCGTGAGTGGGACGGTGAGCGACTCGGCAGACACCTGAAATGGAAGGAAGGTAGGCATTAGGATAATGCATGCTTGCGAGAGCACAATATCACACACACATACACACACGCACACACTCGCATATTTGAACTCGCACGTGCACACAGACGCACACACGCACGCATACACACCTCTGCGCCAATGCTCTCGAGGAGCGCGACAAGCCTACCGAGCCTGCCGAACATTCCCGACGCATACACGAGTGACCGCCGCAGCTCTGCAACGTCCATGCGACCCACGGCCTCCACCAGCGACTCGGACTGCAACGCGCGCTGGCTGCCGCGCACCTGCTCGCGAAACAGTTCCAGCAATCGCTCCGTCACATCCACAATTTCCGCGTCCTCGGGCTCCTCAGTGACGCGCGTCGTGGACACCGGACCCTCCGCGACGCTCGACCGGTTCGAACCGAAGAACAAGGACGACCCACTTCCGCCCGCGACGCTGCCAATTTGGGCGAGGCCGCGCAGCGAACTCTGCGAACCAGAGGACCTGCGGGGCACCACGCGCCGCTCGAAGGTGCCGAGCTTCACGCCAAAGAGCCCCACTGCGTCAGAGTCGCAGTCGGTCGCAAAGCCGAGGTTTGTGCGCGCCGGCAAGGCTGAAAGGGACACGGACGCGCGGCGCCCGTTCGCGCTGTCGTGCACAAGCGCGTGGTCGGCCATCGAGAGCGAGGGACGCGTGCGGCGCGAAATTGAAGCGCGCCTCTCCCGCACAGCGCCTGAAGTGTCCCTTTTCTGCTCCTGCCCGGACCCGTTCTCGCCGCGGCTGGCGGGCGACGATCCCTGGGATGCGAGCGTCGTGTTCGACCCGTGCACGTCGTCCTCTCGCGTGGACAGGATCGGCTGCAGGCGCACGCCGTTCCCGTGCCGCACGTGCTCGGCCACTCGCGCGCTGCTGTCGTCCTCGCGCCCCTCGCCCTCCGCGTGTCGTGACCGCGGGCCTTTAGCGGACGAGCCGCCGGAGCCCGAACTGCCGGACGAGTCCCCGCTGGCGTGCGCATGGAACTGACGTGGAGAGCCGTCGGTTGCGCTGACGGCCTTTCTGTGCGTCCCCGACTGCGCCGTTCGCTCACGCACACCCGCCGAGCGCACGGAAGATTCCAGCACACTTCGCCTCTCCGGAGATGCGCTGATGCCACGCGGCGAGTCGTCACTCTGCGAGAAGATGGCGTCGGCGGCAGCGAGGACCGTCCGCACGCCGCCGCCGGCGCACACGGCGCGGTCGCCCTCTGACGTCGTGCTGAGGGCGGCGAGTGCGCGGAGGCAGTGGCCTAGGATGCTTGTGAGCTGCGGCTGAATTTGCATCACGCGGAAAAGCTCGCTCACGGCGCCCTCTCGGACCAATTGGCGGGAAATGTCTTCGCTCGTTCGCGCCAAACTCTCGAGCGTGCGAATGTTTTCCACCACCGGCGCGCGGCGAAGGGCCATGACGCACTCGCTTACAATGGTGCGACACAGCGGCGGCCGCTTGCCACGCACGGGCGTCTGCGTGCGTGCGGCAACTCGTGAGGGACGGCAACCAAGGGCATTGCGCAAACAAAAAAGCGGAAATAACGACAGAGCACACTGCAACAATTCAAAGAATTCCGTCGCAAACAGAAAAGGATGCACGCAGTGTCCCACACAGCGGCCGTTCGTACCTTCGGTTTGGGACGAAAGCCCTCCGGATGCGCTACGTCGGCGAGCGCCGTCGAGAGGCTGACATTGACGATAGCGACAGAGTCCCGCACACCCGCCGAAGCAGGGCGGGGCATGTGCTCAAGGACCATCGCAGCGGTGCACGCCGAGGGCGCGGAAGCACCCGGGCACTCGTGGGCTGTTCACCGCATGGTTGGCGGCGTGTGCCGTTAAACGCGCGTCACTCAAACGGGCACGTACATACACACGCGCAAAAACGGCGCGAGGAAAACGATTCCCCCGCGCTATCGAATCGCCACATACAACGCGTCCGTACGCGAGTGTGGGCCACGTCGCAACGAAGAGAGCGGTGTGTAAAAGGTGAGATGGCGCAGTGCGAGTGTTCGTGCGTCGTTTGTGCGTGCAGAGGAATAGCCAATGCATGACCGAGTGGCCCGTCACCCGGACACTGGGCGGGAAAGGCGCCCAGTTCTATTTGAAGAAGTGGCCAAATGTGCACTGAAATTGGGCGCATTTTCAATTTGACAGCCCCTCCGATCGGTCGTGGGGGGCAACGGGCCATTCCCAGGAGGCGTGCTCGAGCCAAAGCGCAAAGAGCACCCCGGATGAGAGTGGGATCACTTAAAGGGATTCAGTCCCTCTCACGCGCATCTCGCTCGACACGAGCGACTGAAGCATTCCTCGCACAGCGGCCCCGAAGTTGCTGCGAGCATGGGGATAAAAACTCCGTGAGCGTGCTCGCTTGCTGACATAACTGCTTGGCGAGCAGCTGTTGAGGAAGAAGGCTTTTCACGACGTAACGACTTGGAAGAAGAGAGAGAGAGTGTGTGTGTTTGTGTTTGTGTTTGTGTTTGTGTGTTTTTGTGTGTGTGTGTGTGTGTGTATGTGTGTGTGTGTGTGTGTGTGTGTGTGTG
The DNA here is from genome assembly GCA_943704525.1 of Pigoraptor vietnamica. NCBI lineage: Eukaryota > Filasterea > Ministeriida > Capsasporidae > Pigoraptor > Pigoraptor vietnamica. Next base: position 19,381 of record CALSCQ010001423.1, on the reverse strand, counting down.
TGTGTGTGTGTGTGTGTGTGTGTGTGTGTGTGTGTGTGTGTGTGTGTGTGTGTGTGTGTGTGTGTGTGTGTGTGTGTGTGTGTGTGGTGTGTGTGTCTGTGTGTGTGTCTGTGTGTGTTGATGCGCACTCAATTCTGGTGGTACGGTCAGCGTTTCATGTCCGTGTGTTGTCCGTCAGTCGACTATTTTCTTAGTGTCATGTGTTCGATTCCTCGTATTGACTTGCGTGTGAGTGTGCCTCATGGTTCACCCGCTGTAGGCTTTGCAACGAGAGTTGGCGTTAGCTTACGTGCTTCGAATGTCCTATTATTGTCTCAGTATCGCAGCTGCCTCGTAGTGATCACAATCTCGCGCGCTGACACACGCACACACACACACGCAGACGCACACGTGACCCCCCCTCCACACGCACACACACACACGCAGACGCACACGTGACCCCCCTCCACACTTGTTTTTCACCGGCTGTCATTCGTTCAATTCCCTTCGCAAGCATGGGGGCCTGTCCCATCTGCCTTGCCTTGAACCTCGCGACCGCTTTGCCAAACTTAGACATCTTTCCCCGGAGACGATTGTCATCACGTGCTTCCTTATCTGACGAATGGAGAGAGGAGCGCGCTGGCCAAGACGTGCGCTCGTCTCTTTCGCCTCGTCCGCCGTGAACGCGTGTGTCGCTTTGCACTCGAAAGTACTTTGAAGACGCCACATTTCGTGAAGAGGTGAAGGCACGCATTCCCTTAGGATAACTCGTTGAGTGCGGGTTGAGGGCGTTTCACTTTGCGCCGTTCGAACTGAAGCGTGCGCGGACGCTGTTCGGAGAGGCGCTCCGAAGTGGAGGAGGCGCGCGCTCACGTGTCGCTTAGCGTGCTGTATTGTTGCAGATTGGGCGGCCCTTCTCATCAAGAGGCGACGAAGCATCGCAAGGCCGTGCTTGTTCGAGTGCGTCTCTCCTTCTCTGCGCTGGCGACGAGGGCGACCCCGTGCGTGCTGCGTTTGAGATGGGGTTATGGCTACTTGGAGTGCATTGGGACGGAAGTGGACCTGTGAAGGCGCATTCGCTCTTCGTGGCGTCTGCGCACGGCGGGTGTGTGGTGGCGATGTTCTTACTCGGCTGTTGCATATACATTGGCTCGGCGTGCCACGTGACGTGCCGGCGGCTCTTGCGCAGTGGGAGAGGCCGTAGTGGGCCACTTTGCGGCAATGAGTGGCTTCGGATGTCATCTCTACAGTGGCACAGTTGGAGTGCCACGTGACGAGGCGAGGGGCATTGCGCTAATTCGTAGTGCGGTAGTGGACGAGGGATGTTCGCTTGCGAAGGATGGCTCGAGTGGAAGAAGGACGAGCTCAAACAGAAGGGGCTTTGACAATAGCGTGACAAAAAAAAAATAACATAATGAATGCGGCAATTTCCATACAAATATTGCGAATTCGGAGCAGTTGTTATTGCGACCCATCTCCAGCAATAGTTGCACATAACTAGTGAGGGTCGATTGGGGCACACAGGGCAAAGCGCGTGCGAAAGTGCCCTATAAATGCGCCACATGCTAGGGCCCGCACGTCACCGCAGACGACAGGCGATTATTGGAGAGTGCGGCAAAACGGTCACACAGGGAAACACTGGCCGAGAGCGAGACGAGCGCTGAAGGTGCGGGTGGCGCGTGCGAGTAAAATGAACGGCTTCGATGTCACGAGGGCGCCCCAAGCCCACGCAGCGCAAGTCCAAGTCGCAGTTGTGCGGCGACCTCGTCAATGCGACGCTCAATCCGCGCAACAGCCGCATCGCACGCGTCGCGACACGCCGCCTCCACACGGCCCGCCAGGCGCGCCTCCATCGCACGCAACTCCTCGCGCACAATGCGACGCATGTCCTCGTCGCTGTTGCCCGGCACATCATGGCCGTCGCGAGTGATGGCAGAATCAAGCACGCTCCGTTGTGGTGACTGTTGCCCATCGAGGTTGCCGCCGGCGCTCTCGCACGTGGACGCATGCGACAATGTCGCTTCGGGCACGCATGGTGATGGTCTGTGTGACGACAGCGCTTCGGGCATGCGTTGCGGAGGTTCTTCAGAATCCCGTTGGGCGGGTGCAGCGCATGACGAGAGGCCGTCGCCTGCTACGTGGATGGACGTAGTAGTCATGGGGATGGCAGGCACAGGGAGCGCGGTGAGGGCCGATGTCCGTGCGCCGCCGAGTGCGCCAGCAAGGCCCATGAGTGCGGCACCGGAGGCAAGCAGCTGGTGCGCGGGAAGAGCGCCGCGCTGCTGCCGCTCCACTGCGTCCATCAGTGCCCGCGCGCCCGGGTGCATGGCGCCCTCGCCACCGCCCAGCATGCCGCGCACGGCCGCCATGTCAATGCCCGCGCCGGCCGGTGCGTCGTTTGGTACCGAAGAGTAGCGCACGGTGAGAGCGGCGAGATGCAGAACGGACGCGTCGTTTGCCAGCGACGCAAATCTGAGGACGAGTCGACCGCGCGCGCGCTCGCTTGCTGGCAGGACGTCCGTGCGCACAACAAGCGCATCCGGGCGAATGGCAACGTCGAAGAACGCAACGCCACTCGGCAAAGCCGCGCTGTCTTGGGACTCGCCACTCGCGCTCTGCGGCGCAGCCACGGGAGCGGACTTTGCTGATCCGACATACGCGCCCTCTGAAAAGAGCTCGCACACGCGTGCGGAGGAACGTATGGAGATCGAATCGATGCGCAGCTTGCATAGCGCCGCCCCAACCGAAAGCACGCTGACGTTGATCTCGCAGCGCACGCCCTCCGCCGGTCGACGCAAGGCGCACGTGCCTTCCCACGCAGCGACAGACGCCGTCACGGCGCCAGCCGCGACCACACTGCTCACCGACTGCTCGCTGCGCAGCGCAAGTGCTGACGGAAGAGGAGAGGCGCCGTCCGACGCCCAGTTGGCGGAGAGTGCCCACGTGACGTCCATGGCCGAGACGCGATCGTGGCGTTTGGGTACTGCAGCTTGATGTGATGCACCACTGGAGTTTGACCACATGACGAAGTGGAGCAAGCATGCCATCATCAGTCCCCGTGTGACTCTGCTGCTGACTATACCCAAAAGCACGCCACACACACACACACACACGCCCACACTTTCGCGGAGACACAGCGTCGCACTGACGAACGAAGTGGCGCCTTCTGAGATGTTGTAGTTGCGAACACCTCCTGTGGCCATGCGTCGTGCGTCGATTGCGAGGTCTGTCCTCGTTGGACGAACACGCCTACACACGCGCGCGCTGTCCCAAGCACAAACACCGACGCACACGCACGACCGCACACCCACGTATGCGCACTCGCACTCCCGGTCCTTCTGGTCTGGGCGCGATGGCGCTGTGGACGTTGCGTGGACCGATGCCGTGAAACACGCGACGGGCGCTGCGCATGGCGTCCCATCCGCGGGCAACCTTTCCGGCATCTCCTTCGGCCGACTGCTTGACGAGCTTCCTTCTGCCGCGCGCGCACTCGTGCGCATGGCAGGAAGTGATCACCCAATCACGCGCGTCGCCCGCGAGTGCGTGTTTGACGACGGCGACCGACGCGTGCGCAGCGCAGTCGTTGTGCTCATGGCTGGGGCTGTGGGCGCTGGAAGTCGCACTTCGCTTGCAGGAGTGGAGGATCGAGAGGGCGAATTCGCATCCAAGGAGCGACCGCCGCAATTACCCACGCCGCACGCGCGCGTGGTGCTGGCGGCCCTCACGCAGGTCATACACCAGGCGCTGCGGCTGCATGGGACGGTGATCGAGATGACGGGCGCGGACGCACAGACACGCAGCGAGGGCGCTGTGCTCGGCAACAAGATGGCCGTGCTGTCGGGCGACTTTCTTCTCGCGAAGGCGTGCGTGGCGCTTGCGGGGCTGCGGAGTGCGCGCGCGGTTGAGCTCATGTCGGCGGCAATTGGCGAGATGGTCGAGGGGCGTCACGTGGACGCGGCGCTGTCTGCGGGGCCGCACGTCGCCGATGCGTGCCGGCAAAGGGCAGAGCGCGCGGGTGGAAGTCTGCTGGGCCGCGCGTGCGAGTCGGCTGCCGTAATGGAGGGTGCTGGTCCACTGGCGGCGGCGGCGGGTGCCTACGGACGCGCGATGGGCACGGCGCTCGAGGTGCGTGTTGTCGTCTGATTCTGTTCTTCAGACCGGTCTCTCTCGCTCTCAGGAAGCATCGCTGTCTGCCGGTGTCACACATGTAGCCACACACGCTCAGCCTCGCCATTTGCGCGCGCAGATTGCCTCCGACATTGCGTACTGGTCGTCCCCAAACGGCCCACCGCGACCATTCTCGCTCTCCGTCGCCTTGGCCGCCGAATCCAACTCATCGGTCGCCGCTGCGTCCGCGCGCCATTTTGAGGGGGAGGGCGACATTGGCGAGGTGTGCGGTCTCCTCTGTTCACCCATGTAACACACACACACACACACACACACACACACACACACACACACACACACACACACACACACACACACACACACACACACACACACACACACACACACACACACACACACACACACACGCGCGCACACGCACACACCACCGCGTGCTGGACTTCTTGCTGCCCTGCGCCCTACCACGTGTGACCCTTCTTGCCCGATTGCAGACGAGCAAGGCCATGGAGGCGTGCGGTGCCTTTGAGCGTGCGCGCGAGGTTTGCGACGAGTACGGCAGAGATGCGGTCCGCGCGTTGCAGTCCCTGCCACCGACGATCGAACGCGAGGCGCTTGAGCGACTTGCAGCGACGGTGCGCTATGCAACGGGCGTCGACGTATAAAGCAACGTCGGACAAAAGACTGGCATCGCTTGCGTTTCGGGTCAATTGCGTGTTGTTGGCAAATGGATACAGTGAAAGTGCAGCTTTAGTGATGCCGCAGACGCACGCACGCGCAACGCACAGGCCGTCGCCTGCCCTTTGAGCCCCAACCCAACAGTGCTCAGTTGGCGTTGTTCACAGAGTCGGCGCTCTCGTCGCGAATGAGCGGGCGCCGCTCGTCGTCGCTCGCAGCCTTGCCGCGGCACAGCAGCCCGCGAATGGCCTCGCCGAGCTCAGAGCGCGACGCCAAGTACCCGATGAAGCCGACGTACACAATCGCGAGCAGGCCGAGCAGCACGTACACGTACGGCGCGTGCGGAAGATTCTCGCTCGCGAAATTCTCGATTAGATAAAAGTTGGTCCCGATGACAAGCACCGCCGCCGCCCAGCAGAAGACCTCCAGCTTGCGCCCAATGCGGAACGCGCCCATAATCGCCGTCGACGACGTCGCCGCGAGGACGGGGATGACCGCAAACGGCAGCTGCACGCTCTGCAGAATGTTGAGCCACTCGCCCATGGTCGAGAGCACCTGCGACGAGTCCTGCGTGACCGTCGCCACAATGATCGCGGGGATGATCGCGACCGACCGCGTGAGGAGGACGCGCTTCCACGGGACGATGCGCAGGTCCAGGAAGCCCTGCATCACAAACTGGCCGGCGTAGGTGCCCGTCATGGTCGACGACTGCCCCGCCGCAAGCAGGCCGACCGCCCACACGTACTTGGCGTACGTGCCAAACTTTTCCGCAAGCTTCGTTCCCGCGCTCGAAATGTCGAAGGCGTCCGAGTCGTACCCTTGCCCGTAGAACGAGTGCGCAAAGACGCAGACGACAAAGAGATTAATGACGAACGCGACGAGCAGCGCAATGGCCGTCTCGATGCGGTAGTAGTAGTTGGCCTCGCGGATCTTCTTGGGCGACTTGCGGTCGATGCTCCGCGACTGCATAGCACGGCATACCCGTCAGCAGGGTACATGAATACAGCCAACAAGTGCACACAAAAGAAAAAGAGGCACACAGCCACACAAACACACCACACAGGCACACGCAATGCACACTCAGCGCATCCACGCACCTGGACGAGGGCCGAGTGGAGGTAGATGTTGTGCGGCATGATCACCGCGCCAATGAGACCGACGGCCTGCGTAATGGCGCCACTCGGAAGCGACGGCACGACCACACCCCGGATGACGTCGGCCTGGTTCGGCGACGCAATCACATACTGCGCGCCAAACGTCGCCGCCATGGTCGCGATAAGCACCGCGAAGACGGCCTCGAGCTTGCGCAGGCCGTAGTTCTCGAGAAAGAGGAACGTGAACGTGTCAAACGCCGTGATGAGAACGCCGCCCCAGAGAGGGACCTTGCCGGCGGAGAGAATGTTGATTGCAATTGCCGACCCAATGACCTCCTGTATGTCACTGCCGATAATCGCAAGCTCCGTCATGATCCAGAGCGCAATGCGGGGCGCGCGCGGGTGCGACTCGCGGCACACTTCGGCGAGGTGCTTACCTGCACACGCGCGGCCGAGTGTGAGACGAGAGACGAGGGACAGTGCGCGGTATCATGCATTCTTCACGACGCGAATATGAACTCACAAACGACACAACGAATGGCACAGACGAACACGGAACAGCCGAACCTAGGGACAAAACAGCAGCAAAACTCAGCGAAGAACGCGAAACGCACCCGTCACGACACCGAGCCTGGCGGCGAGCGACTGCAATATCCAGCCGAGCATGGTGGCCCAGAAGAGCACCCAGAGGAGGTGGTACCCCGCCGCGGCGCCGGCCTGCAGGTCCGAGTCAATGTTGCCGGGGTCGAGGTAGGCGATGCTCATGAGGAAGCCGGGTCCCGCAAACGCCCACAGCTTGCGCAGGCTGAAGCGGATCTGTGGTCGTCGCGTCATGTGTAAGCACAGGAGTGACGTGCACGTGCCACAAGCGCGCACCGCCAATACAACGCGCCTGCTCCTCCTCAAGCTTGTCCGTTTCGTCCTCGGGAATGGCGATCGAACTGGCCATGACCACATCGTGCAGGCTCGAGCTCTCCCGCCTCAACTGCGGCGTGAGCTCGTTCGTGGGCACAATCGGGCCGTACGACGCCTTCGTCATCTTCTCGAGCGGCCGCGCGGAAGCAAACGGCGGGACAGGGGCGGCGGAAAGGGGTCGCGCACACGCAATGTATTCGAGATGAGAGTGTGTTTTGATGAAGGGGGCGAGAGTCTGTGCACGTGGGTCGGCGCGCTTGGCGAGACCAGTCACGAGTGTGACGGCAGCTGGCGCGCCAATCATTGCTTAGAGTTGCATCACACGAGTAAACACCCACCCTTCATCACACTACAATTAGGCTATGATATGGATCTGCTGGTCACGTGATGCAGCCTATTGTTCCGCATGTCGAAATGACACGGATTGGGCGTCACATATTTTCTCGCCGAGATATCGGCAAGTCGGACAGCGCCAAAGTCGTAGCAGTGAAACAGAAACGCCACACGCGCAAAAGGGTGAGCGAACGCGTGTGCTGCGGTGTGCATTACAGGCTCGCTCTCAGCGCTGTTGGCGAGCGCACGCGTCGTATTGTTCTGAACAGCGCACACTGCACTCGACTTTCGCGCCACTTGGCGGCAAATGCGCACGATGGCGTCCTCCGGGGTCGACCAGGGGCGCTGGGAGGGTTCGTGTGCGCAGTCTCCGGTAGTTTGCATTGGTCACGTTTTGGAATGCCCGTGATCGCGTGTGTGCGTCTTTTCTTTTTCCTGAGATTGACTGTCGCTGACGCGTGCACATGCGTAGACCTCCGGAAGGATGCGCGGCAGCTGGAGAACGACATTGAGGCGAAGCTCGTGTCCTTTGCGAAGCTGTGTTCGGGCTATGGCACTGAGCACGACACGTCCCCGCTGGTGTCTTCGGGGGAGCACCTCTTCGACACGATGGCACTCGAGATTGAGCAGCTTCTCGGCAAGGTGCGAGCGTGTTCAATGGACGAACGCGCGTGACGGCGTCGATTGTTTGTCTGTTCTCACTCTATGCGCCTCTTCTTCTTTGCGCGCACGTGCGCCACGTGCAGCTTGCAGCGGTGAACGACGAGATGAGCAGCTTTGTGATGAGGTGTCCGACGCCGAGCCCGGCGCTCTCGCACAATCTGCAGCGCCACGCGGATATACTTCGCGACTACACACAAGAATTTCGCAAGGCACAGGCGCACCGAGACCGCGAGGACTTGCTGGGCTCTCGGAGGGACGGGCGGAACAGCGCCTTGAAGTCGTCCGGACTCAACCGACGGTCCGAGTACTACGTCAAGGAGAACGAACACATTATGAACTCGACGCGGATGGCAGACGAGACGCTTGGGTGGGTGTTATCTGCGACTGCGTGGACTGGGCGGGACGAGAGGGGACGAGGGTGGATGAAGCTGTTGCGTAGCGGTCGCGGAGGTTGGAGCGCCATTCTGTTGCTTTTCGAGCGGCTGAGTGCGGCTCTGTCTGCGCAGGATCGCCGTTGCGACGAAAGAGAACCTCACTGCACAACGGTCAACGTTCAGCAACATGTCCGCACGCGTCGGCGGAATGTTCAGTGGGTGTCACGTGACTCGAGTTGGTCGCTGACTGTGGTGCTGTAACGACAGGCTACTCCCGGATGGCACGGTGTATTTGTTTGTGCCTCTCCGTGTGCGTTGTGTACCGCGTGCTCGTGCCGTCGAGTGCGTTTGGGAGTGTGCGGCTTGCGTGCACGTGATTGACGCCCGACGCGCGCGCAGGCCGCTTTCCCGCCATCAACAACCTCATGCAGCGCATTAACGTGCGCAAGCGAAGAGACACGCTCATTCTGGGCGCCGTCATTGCGACGTGCATCATTCTCATTCTGCTGTATAAGTTTGGTGGGACGTCCGCATAAACAGTGCAATCGGCCGTGTTTTGGCGCGTCCTCCCGGCAGTTGACTAGCGCAGGCGTTCTCTCACTCAGTGCGCACACACAAACGCACATTCACTCGTGTACGCACACACCAACGCCCATTCACTCAGCCGCGCACACCAACGCATACTCACTCGGTGCGCGCACAGCAACGCATACTCACTCGTGCGCACACACCAACTCAAATTCACTCGTGCGCACACACCAACTCAAATTCACTCGGGCGCACACACCAACTCAAATTCACTCGTGCGCACACACCAACTCAAATTCACTCGTGCGCACACACCAACTCAAATTCACTCGTGCGCACACACCAACTCAAATTCACTCGTGCGCACACACCAACGCACGTTCACGCGTGCGCACACACCAACGTCCATTCACTCAGCCGCTCACACCAACGCACATTCACTCGGTGCGCACACACCAACTCATATTTACTCGTGCGCACACACCAACTCAAATTCACTCGTGCGCACACACCAACTCAAATTCACTCGTGCGCACACACCAACGCACATTCACGCGTGCCCAACAAACAGCCGCCGTCACATTAGTCGCAGCGCTCTTTTATCTGCTACGAGAGGAGGTCGTCGTCGTCCCCTTCGTCGGAATCACTCGACGACGAATCGGACGTTTCGTCGCTTCCCCCAAAATCAATGTCGTCCGCGACGCCCCTTTCCCCCTCCTTGCCCTCGCTGACGTCAGACGGCCCCATGTCGTCATCCACGTCCCGCTTGCGCTTGTTGGCGCCCGGATGGCCCGCATCCCCGCCCCCCTCGCCCGACACAGAGCTGCTGTCGCCTCCGCCCTCACCCTCCGCCGCGCCCATTTCATAGGCCCCTTCGGCGTCACCTTCGCCACTCTCCATGCCATCCCCTTCATCCCCGTCACCAACAACGCCAAATTCCTCGTCGTCGTCTTCGTCGCTGTCGTCGCTCAAGAGGCGACGCGCGGGCAGCACAGGAACGCCCTCGAGCGGGTGCGCGTGCTCGTCCGCGCGGCAGTGTCGGTCTATGCTCGCCGTGAGCCATCCGACGTGCACGATATACATACCGCCGCATGCCACGGCCGCGTTCACCTTGTCCGTTCCTGACTTTGCGGCGACGACGTGCGTGGCACCCCCGTGCAGCGCATTGGAGCACGTCGCGCCCATGCCCACCGCCCGCAGCCAGATCGGGTGCCGCTCCGGCCGCGTCTCGTGCAAGGGTATCACGCCGCTGAACACAATTGACACGCCCTCGAGCGCGCGCGCCTCGAGCGCAGGCACAATCTGGCGCACGTCGCGCGCGTCGGGGTCCGCGTCGGCGACCGTCTCGACGCCTTCCTCTGCGTAAAAGGCCTCGTGCACATGCGCCACAAAGTCGCGCACGCTCAGCAGGTGGTCGTCGTCGTCGTCCGACGGCGCCACTGCGGGGTGTGCCTGCGCTTCTCCGTCGCCCTTCGCCTTGGCCGCGTCCTTCGGGAGCGCATTGACATCCGCGGCGCCCATAAAGTACACGTACGGCCGTATCTTCACAAGGTTCGGGCACGCCTCCCACACGTCTGCGCGGTCGTCCACAATAACGACCATCGAGTCGCCGGTGGGGAAGAGGTGCTGCAGCCGCGACGTCTTCGAGTCCGATATGCCGCCAAGGTCCTCGCGCGAGAGAATGCGCCCCGCAAAGTACGCGCCGGTGGGGTCGATCACGGCGGCCACCTCGCGCGCGTATGGCCGCGTGCCCATTGTGAATATGTGCATCTCGAACTTCGGCGCGAGCGAAGCGAGGAATTCGGCAGTGTGCGGCCGAACCTTCACATAGTACACTATTGGACTGCCGGGCAGCACAAACGACACCATGTCCTACGGAGGGATGCGCGCGTGAGCGTCGGCAGACTGCGAGCAGCAACAAGCTTACGGGGGAATGGGCTCAGGGAGAGGGCGACTGCGGTTGCACCGGGTCCCTCGTAGAGCACGCAGGGCACGAGACGCACCTTGAGCCCCTCCGCGGGCTGCGCAGCCAGCTTGTCGATCATCCACGGCGCGCACTGCGTCGTTGCGTGGATGAGCGTTTGGTCGAGATCCACAATCAGCGTCAGCTTGCGCGCCTCCCGCAGCCGCTTCTCGTCGTGGCCGGCAATGCGATGCGCCTCCTGCGGACAGAGCAGCGCAGAAGGATAAGAAATGCGTCCTCTCGATAGGCACCGCTCAAATTGTCAGACGCGATGCAGTCGCCAGTGGGTTCGAAACGCACGTGTTTCTCGACGACAAGGCCGGGCATCCCGTGCACCATCGAAAAGTGCTGCGGCGCGTGCTGGCCAAACTGCGACTGCTGGGCCGCAATCTCACTGCAGGCATAACACGAAGGCACGTGAACCCTTTCATCCGATGGAGTCCATGGACACACTTGCACACACTGACACGCAAGACACACACGCACGTGGCACCCACACACACAGCCCTTGACACGCATGCACTCCGTGAGCTCACTTTGAGAGGTCGATGCCGCACTCTGCGCACAGTCCGTGCAGCACTATTGCGTGGGCGCACTCGTACTCCAACACGTCACCGCTGCGCCAATTGGGCCGTCAGCATCCGAAGGAAACACTTCAAACAAAGTTTCACGCCAACGCACCCAGCGTCCACCGAGTCTCCCTCCGCCGCGAGTAGCCGCGCCACGCGCCCATCGCACTTGGCCGTGAGCACCGCGTCTGCGTGCGCCCCGTGCTCGCGATAGTTGCCCACCACTTCGCCCGCAGTGAACGTGTCGCCAATCCCCACAAGCCACGACACAACCGTCGCCGCGCGCGTTGTTGGCAGAGAAAGCATCCCCATCTGCGGTCAGTGTGCGCGAGTGCGCACGGCGGGGGTGTCCTGGGGCAGTGATGTTTTTTGACTCACTCTGCCAGCGTCAGCAACAGACACATCCGGGGTGGAATGGGCCAGTTCGTATTGAAAATTTGTTCAGACTGTCACAGGTCGAATATTTATCTCAAACAGCGCGCACAAACGCAAAACGACGCGACAAGTTACTGGCCGCCCTCGACGGCGTGGTTGAGCGAGTCCTGCACGAGCGGCTCCTCGTCGTCGGCGACCATCATGAGCTTCGACTCGCGCTCCTTGAGGGCCTTGTGGCATGCGAGCTGCACGAGAAGCCCGACGACAATGTAGATGAGGCACGCGCAAAACAGCAGCCAGCAGCCGCTGTCGAGCGTCGTGACGACGTCAAAGCACTTGGCATCGCCCTCGAGGACGTCGCCAAGGTACTGTTCGAGGAGCGGGTTGATCTTGGTGCACTTGTCGCCGATGATGAACTGCGCGAACTGGCGCAGCTCGAGGAGCGCGGCAATCACAGACACGACGACGACCTCGAGCGCCGACCACGCGTTGAAGACCTCGGTCACGTGGAACATCTTGTGCTGGACGCGCGGCGTCATCGGGACGAGCCACAGCGTGAGGAGGAAGACGAGGTAGCAGAGGGGCAGCACAATCGCAAAGAGGAACCACGTCGCCTGGATAAACCGCACGCCAAACGAGTTCGGGTCGTACGCGCTCTCGGGCAGCTTCGAGCCGAGCGACACGATCGAAAAGGCCTGGTTCGCGTTCTCGTGCAGGAAGTCGAGGAGCAGCTTGAACGCGCCCTTGAACTGAAACTGGAACGAGTCGAGCACCGACCCCGCCACGACGAGCCCAATTGCCAGCGACAGCAGCGAGGTCACCGTCACCGTGACGAGGCGCGGACAGCGCGCGAGGAACCGGTTCGTCTTGAAGGCGTGCGAGTGGAGGGCCTCGCGTTCGTGCGACTCGATGACATCAAGCACGTGCTGGGGCATCGGGCGCACCAGCTCCTTGCGGTGGCACGCGAGAATCACGTGCGTGACCGTTAGCGACATCATCGTCGAAATCATAAACGAGTAGATGCCCCAGTGCGGCTCGACGTACGCCTCAATCGCGACCGAGCCCGGGGCGACGTACTTGGACGCCGGCGGAATAATGTCAAAGTGGAAGGCCACCATCATCAGCGTCATGACGAACGCGTCGATCAGCGACCACTTGCCGAGGACGTCGAGCGCCATCAGGCACTGCTCGCGGCGGCGGCGCGGGAGCCAGCCGACGGGGAGGACCCAGCACAAAAGCAGAATGAGCAGCTTGAGGTACGGCCACGCCCCGGAGAACACGGCGATGAGGAGCGACAGCGCGTAGACCTTCGCGACCCACATGTCGTGGACGCTGTTCGCGAGCGTAAAGTCGAAGAGCGAGGGAAGCTTCGTCTGGCTGCCGTCGACCGTGATGTAGACGTACACCGACGCGCCAACCGACGTGTTCGACGAGATAAAGAGCGCCATGTTGCAGAGGAGGAAAAACACGATGCCGTAGCGGAGCACGGGGTGGTACTTCGGGCAGAAGAGGAGCGCCGTCAGCCACTTGTTGCCGCGCGCCTGCCCGGCAGACGCCTTCGCAATGTCGCCATTCGATCCGTAGACATGGGCGTCCTCCGTGATCAGCGGCTCGGTCAGCTCCTCGGAGCGCACAGAGCCCGCCTTCGAGCCACGCCGGCGACGCGCCGCAGCTGCCACAAACAGCACAATCGGAAGGAAAACCGCAAACACGCCAGTCGCGCCGCCGAGCGCCGCCGCCGTCGACTTGCGGTTGAACGTCTCGACCTCGGCCGGCTCGTAGCAGTCGTCTTGCCCGGTTATCAGCTTCTCAAACTGCGCGTTGGCGAGGCCTCGCACCGGGCCAGCGACGACGCCGTTGAAGAACGCGGGAATGGCGACCTGGAACGAGCTCGTGAGGAGCGCAAAGACGTTGTTGATGGCTCCGTCCAGCTGCGCCTCCGTGCCGCCGTTTGCCGCCAAAATCTCGAGCTGTGAGAGCACAAACGAGAAGTCGAGCTGGGTGAGGTTGAGGCCCGCGAGCGTCGAGGCGAGGCAGCCCGCGACCGTCATTTGGTTGTCCGACAGCTGGTCGAGGCGCGTGCGGCTGATGCCCAGCTGCAGGTCCGACGACAGGCGGTTGTTGTCCACGCGGATAAAGATGGCCGCGTCCTCGTGGAGGAAGGCGTTGCCGAGCTCGCTGCCCACCGTCACGTTGATGCCAAAGCCGACGGCGATCGAGAGCGTCTTGAGGCTCGTGTGCGACGTGAGGTTTGTCGGGCCGGACGGCACGAGGAGAGTGAGGTCGCCCCACGTGTTGAGGCCCGTCAGGTTCACGTACTTGAGCTCAATACCGATCGTGCCGAGCGTCGACACGGGGAATGACTTGGCAAATCCAATGTTGCTCATCGAAAAGTTGCCCGTGTCCTTCGTGAGGCGGTTCATGACCTTGTTGACGTTGAGCACGCCGTCGACGCCGACCACCTCGTCGAGCACGTAGTCGATCGCGCCCATCAGCGAGTTCTTGCTGAGGTCCACCATGTTCGGCGGCAGCTTGGGCGGCATGGCGGGCGGCTGCGGCTTGAGGTACGGGCGAATCGAGTTGTCAACCTTTTGCAGGAGGCCCGTGAGCTGCGTCGAGACGGCCTTGGACATCTCGTCGCAGATGATGCCTTTAAGCTGCGACTGGAGAATCGACGTCACCAGGCCCTTGAACACGTTGAGCAGGCCCTTCAGGTCGCCGGAGAACGTCAGGCTCGCAATCTGAATGTTCGCGCTGCACGACGGCATCGACGCCGACGACGCCAGACCGTCCGCGTCGTGCTGCAGCTGCAGCGTCGCGTCGAGTCCGGAGTTTGCGACCGTGGCGGCGGCATTACCGGAGATGGGAATGAGGCCGCTGATGGCCCAGTCCATCGTGCACGCGATGCTCAGCCCCGACGCGACAAAGTGGACGCCCGTGGGCGCGCCATTCGGCCCCACAAGGCTCGAGTCGAGATTGCCAATGAGAATGCCCGTGCACACGCCGTTCTTGATGCTGCCGGTGGCGCCGAGCGCAACGTCAAACGTCTGGTCCGGGATGTGGATGACGAGCTTGTTGAGCCAGCACTGTAGGTTGCACGGGTCGGTCGTCGCCCGCAGGTTCGCGGGGAGGCGGATGCGCCGCGACGCGCCCTCCGCAAAAGCGAGGGAGGAGAGCAGCAGGGCGACGATCGCGACGAGCAGCGCGCGGCGGGAAGATCCTGCAGCCATCGTTGCGATCGGACACGCGAGAACGTTAGCACAGCGTACTTTGATAACAAAATCGCAACGGCATACACGTACCCCGCGGAGAGGAGAAAGACGGCCGCATGGTGAGCCAAAATGCACCGCCCGTGTGAGCGATGTGGGGCACTGAGGGCGGTGAAGCACTCTTGTTGACGGGGGTTGGGACTTATTGTGGCTGTGGCACGAGCGGAATGTCAGCGACGCACGCACGCACACACACACACACACGTGCGTACGCGGACAACGCACAGCGCACACGGCGGGTGTAGCCACTGCCCACGGGTTGCGCAGAATGCACGAGAGCGAGTGTGTGTGTGTCAGCAACCTCGTCGACGGTGTCCGCGAAACGCAAATTGCGCGCGTGTTGTGTGCAACCCAAGCCACCATACTCAGCCCATAATGAAGAAAGCGCAGCACGCCATTGGCTGCGGCGAGTGGGGTGATGGTCCACATGACCTCCTGCCGAGAACTCGGAAGAGTTGCGTAATATCTTCCGAGACTTCGGTTACAATGTAACCATCCGGGGTGGGATCGCATGTCACGTGATGAATCGTGCGCCACGTGAATCGATGTGGGGCGGGGTGAGGGTTACGTGGGTGTTAGTCCATTGCGTGTGACTGACTCACAGCTGATAAACACGCAGGTGCACTTAGAGACCCTGCATCCTCCTTTTCGTCTCTTCTGTACCTGCGTGCGGCACTCGTGTGCGTGTATTTTGGCGGGAATGTCCGACGCGAAGCCCGCGGGCGATGCGCCCCTGAGCAAGAACGAGCAGAAGCGGCAGGCGAAGGCCGAGCAGAAGGCCAAGGCCAAGAGCGAGCGCCAGGCCCAGCAGCAGCATGACGTCCCGAAGGAGAAGGGCGCCCCCGCGGGCGCAAATGCCGCCGCCGACGGGGAAGCCCTCGACCCCAACCAGTACCTCGAGCTGCGCCTCCGCCAGGTCGCTGCAATGCAGGCCGAGGGCGTGCGCCCGTACCCGCACAAGTTCCACGTCTCGATCGCCCTCAGCGCTTTCGTGGAGAAGTACGCGACCCTCGAGGCGGGTCAGACTCTCACCGAGACTGTGAGCGTCGCCGGGCGCATCCACGCCAAGCGCGAGCAGGGCGCGAAGCTCATCTTCTATGACCTTCGCGGCGAGGGCGTCAAGCTGCAGGTGTGTCGGCGTTTCACGCGCGTGCTGACACAACTCCATTTTTTTCCCTTTTGGGACGTTATTTATGCGCGCCTGTGTGTAGGTGATGGCAGATGCGCGCACGCACACGGGCGAGGACTTCTCGAAGGTGCACGGTCGCATTCGCCGTGGCGACATTATCGGCATCAAGGGCCACCCGGGTGCGTTTGTGTGGCAATGGCACATGTGTCTATTCGTGCGTGCATCGACACCGCGATGGCCGCGTAAAGTTCTCTGTGTGCCTCTCATGTTTTGCGCAGAGGTTCCTGACTTGCCTTTGCCCACCCACAGGCAAGTCGAAGCGCGGCGAGCTGAGCATCTTTCCGACGGAGGTGGTGCTGCTCTCCCCCTGCCTGCACATGCTGCCCGCGCTCCATTTTGGCCTGAAGGACATGGAGACGCGCTATCGCCAGCGCTACCTCGACCTCATCATGAACGAGAATGTCCGCCAGAAGTTTATTGCGCGCACGCGCATCATCAACTACCTCCGGCGGTTCCTCGACGAGCTCGGGTTCCTCGAGGCGCGTGACGCTTGCTTTGCACTTGTCTTTCTCGCTGTGTGCCTTTTGTTGCTGTGATATCATCGTGAAGCGTCTGCACTCATGCCACGCGCGTACGCTCATGCGTGCTGCTGGTGCTCTGTCGCTGATGCGTGGCTGTGTCCCCACTCGGCTTAGCCTTGTGCGAATGGCGTCTGTTGCTTGTCTCGTGCACTTATTCTAATGTGCGCTGCTCGTGGTCTGGCCTTGACCGAGTGTCCGCAGGTGGAGACGCCCATGATGAACATGATCCCTGGCGGCGCCGCGGCCAAGCCCTTCATGACGCACCACAACGACCTCAACATGAAGCTCTTCATGCGCATCGCTCCGGAGCTCTACCTCAAGGTGCGTCCGCGTCTTGATCCTCTGTTAATGGGTCCTCTTTTGCACGTGTGCGCGTACATGTCGGTCTCATGCCTCTCTACTCGTCCGTCGACAGATGCTCGTTATCGGAGGCATGGACCGCGTTTACGAAATTGGCCGCCAGTTCCGCAACGAGGGTGTGTTCTTCGCGCACGTCTGTTGTTGGCGAATCTGCGTCTTATCATTGCCGCTCGTGCGCGCGCGTGTGCCTGTGTGTTTGTGTGTGAGAGGGCGCGCGTGTGTGTGTGTGTGTGAGAGGGTGCGTGTGTGTGTGTGTGTGGGTTTGTGTGTGTGTGTGTGTGTGTGTGTGTGTGTGTGTGTGTGTGTGTGTGTGTGTGTGTGTGTGTGCGCGTGTGTGTGTGTGTGTGTGGAGGCATGTTCGTGTTGCGTGGTTGCATGGACTCTGCGTGGAATTTCGATTGATCTTTGTGCGCCACAGGCATTGATCTGACACACAATCCCGAGTTCACGACGTGCGAGTTCTACATGGCATACGCCGACTACAACGACCTTATCGCCATCACTGAGGCCCTGCTCTCGGGTGCGTCCTCCACACCGTAACCTTACTGCGACGCGGAGATGTGCGCTAGCTGTCTGCACCGTCCTTGCGCTTGTTTCCAATTGCCGGTCGCGACTGCACTCGCCGCGCTGTTTGCTGAGGCGTTACTGCGCGCAGGGATGGTCAAGTCGATCACGGGCTCGTACAAGATCAAGTACCACCCGAATGCGGAGAACCCCGCCGAGGAGGTCGACATCGACTTTACTCCGCCCTTCCGCCGCATTTCGATGGTCAGCGGCCTCGAGGAGCGCCTCGGTGTCAAGTTCCCCCCGGCGACGGAGTTTGGATCGGACGGTGCGTCGTGTGCGCTGCGTGCATTTCTGTTCAGATGTTTGCAGCGCTGCGGTTCCCGTGCTTGTTCTGACCCTCCGGCTTGCATTGTCAGCGATGAACAAGTTCCTCAACGAGCTCTGCGTCAAGCACAACGTCGAGTGCACCCCGCCGCGGACGACCGCCCGCCTTCTTGACAAGGTGCGTGGGGCGAAAATTTGAAGTCTCGCCGCTCTGTGAGAGATTCTGTAGGTGTGAGAGCAGCGTCCGCCACGTCTCGTACAGGTACTTTGTACTTTGATTTGTGTCGCGCTTGTTTTGACCGCGTCGCCCATCGCAATGTTTCGATGTGTGCGATGTCTCACGTGGATTATCCTCGCAGCTCGTCGGCGAGTTCATAGAGGTCGAGTGCATCAACCCGACGTTCATCTGCGACCACCCCCAAATCATGAGCCCCCTCGCCAAGTGGTGCGTTTGCTCGTGCACACTGCGTCCAGCATTGCCTGTGGCTGACGGCGTTTGCTTTGCATGGTGACAGGCACCGCGATGTCCCGGGGCTCACGGAGCGATTCGAGCTGTTTGTGTCGAAGAAGGAGGTCTGCAATGCCTACACGGAGCTCAACGACCCCGTCTACCAGCGGGAGCGCTTTGCGGAGCAGGCCAAGGTGCGTCTTCCGTTGAGGCTGCAGTTTGGTGGTCGTTTTGTCTTATCCGATGATATGTGGCACCGAGCCCGCTCTCTGAGTTGTGCCCTTTGTCGCAGGACAAGGCTGCGGGCGACGACGAGGCCATGTTCATTGACGAGGGCTTCTGCAAGGCCCTTGAATACGGTCTTCCCCCGACGGGCGGGTGGGGCCTGGGACTCGATCGCCTCACGATGTTCTTGACCGACTCGAACAACATCAAGGCAAGTTTTCTGCTCCCTTATCTGTGCGTTCCGTTGCCTGCTGTGTACTCGCTGCCGTGTGCTCACACCTCACCTCGCTTTCCTGCTGTTCTTTCAGGAGGTGCTTCTCTATCCGGCGATGAAGCCCGAGGAAGGCGCTGCGGATAAGCCGGCGCATTAGACATCGCTTTGCTAGAGCCCTCTTGTGCGTCTGTTTGTGGCTCAAAATACACCGGAACGGCACTGACGGTCGGTGCACGCTGACTGGGTGGCTGTGATCGTGGCATCGGCAGGCGTTGGTGGCTGAGTCAGGCAACAGTTTTTCAGTATCGGTCGGCCGCCGCCGGTCGGCCACTGCCGATTTCAACTCAGTCGGTTCGTGGCCAGTCGGCATCAGGCCGGCACTGAGTCGGCGGGCGTCGGGTGCCCAATTACAGATGCAGTGCTGCACGGATCGGGCGGCACGCGGCGACTCGGCGGGTCTCTGTCCCGGCGGGCCGGGCGGCCGGCGGCCGGCGACAGTCCGGGCGGCCGCGGCTCGGCGACGATACATACGGGGCAGGGCAGGGGTTCTTTGGATCCTACCCCGGATGGTCACACATCACAAATCTGAATTTAAGTAATTTTTTATGTGTCACTTCATTTTTAGCCATTTGTATGAGTGAGTCCGTCATAACATTCGGCGTACAAAATCTACTTAACCTGCTATTTGGCCCCCCCCAATGGGGATGATAATGCGTAGCGAATCGCCG
>CALSCQ010001420.1:44094-59329 GCA_943704525.1 Pigoraptor vietnamica | reverse complement strand
CCCCACACACACACACACACACACACACACGAACACAAACATCAAACACAGAACCCCACCTTGCCGCTGCCGCTGCGTCGTCGTCCGCGGGGCGCGTCGCCTGCGCGGCCAGCCACATCGCGAGCGTGATGGCCAGCTGCACGGCGGTGAAAATGCCGAGGATTCGGTAGCTTGGACGCGGTTCCCCCGGACGCACGGGGCGCATGAGGGCGTAGCGCGTGGACATCACCCGCTTCGAGACGTGGTAAAAGAGCCCGTTAAAGTAGAAAAGGGCGAGGTGCGCGCGGTGAAAGCCCGCCACGACATCGCCGGCGACGGGAAGCAGAGCAAGGAGGATGCGCCGAACACGAGGCCATGGAAAGGCGCCGTCGTTGCCACCAGTTGTTGGTGACGACTCGCTTTCTGCGGAGGGAAGCATTAGGACACAGCGCAAACAGAGACAGACACGACATACGTCATACGCAGACACAAACAACCAAATATGCGCACGCCAACACACGAGCCCAGCCCTCGACTACTCTCACCCCTCAGTTTCGCACGCGCAACGGCGGAAATGCGGTCGAGGCACCGTTCAAGGACGTAGGGGAACGCGACTTGAAGGGCGACAAGGATGGCACGCCGCACGCGACCCCTCCACGGTGAGGCGCCGCGCGCAGTTGGAGAGACTTGCACAATGTCGCAGTACTCTTCGCCGAGTGTTTGGCGCCCTGAGCACACGCATGATTAGAACACTATCGAGGCGATACAGAGATGGAAAAGGCTACCGGGATTCGTGCACACATATACATTCACACAGATAGGACAAAGACACACACACACACACACACACACGCACACGCTCACACACAAACACACACACAAACACACACACACACACACACACACACACACACACACACACACACACACACACACACACACACACCAATGCCCGTTGTGAGCCCGAAGTACGCGATCGCCGCCGCGAGCTGTATCTCCTTCTGCCACTGCGTCGCCACGCGTGACCCGCACAGCCGCGCGCACAAATCCCCAAACTCTTCTCGCAGAATGTGCGCGTAAAACACGTCCTTCTGGTTCGAACGAACTATGTCCTGCGGCCCAGCCGCGCGCAACCGACGCGCAGCCATGCTTTCTTTGTTCGCGATGAAGGCGTCGTGGCGCATGTTTTGAAAAACCTTTGACGGCCGGCAGCCAAGTCTCCCGAGACCTGTTGTTACACTAATTACTTAACGTTATATTCTGGTACATTGTTAGATTGCACTACTTTATACTAGGAATTAATATTTATCTAATATCCGTGTTGAGTAGTGTGTTTGAAGTGGAGCATGAAGCATGCTCCAGTCTCTTTCACACAGGTCTCGGTGGTTTTTGTAGGTTTCGTTGGGCATCCCAACTTCGTACTGCACTTCGCTGCGTCGCCATGTCGGACGGGGAAGAAGATGGCCCGCTCTCGGCCGTGGAAGAGGCCAAGCGGCGGCACAAGAAAGAGATGAAGGAGCTCGAGGCGCGCCTCCAAAAGTTGAAACACTCGGTGCCAAAGGGTGACAACAAGCGCAAGAAGGAGGTCGCTGCCGAGTCGCAGCGGCAGGAGGACGAGGTCAAGGCGCGACACGCGGCCGAATTGAAGGAGGCACAGTCGCGCGATGCGGCCGGCGCTGCTGCGGGCGCGGGACAGCCGTCGGGAGAGACCAGAGAGTCGGAAGTGCCGAAGGGCGACGAGAAGGACGTTGACGGTGTGGCTGCGGGCCATGCGCCTGCGGAGGGAAGTGGGGAGGGAAAGCGGAAACCCACCCGCGCGCAGAAGCGGAGAGACAAGAAGGAGGAGCGCGACAGTGAGCGGAAGAAGGTGTGCAGCACCCGCCCGACCACTCTGTTGGTACACCCCTCCTGCTGTGCCGTGTTGTACATTACGTGCTCATGCATGTGCGCCGTGCGCTTCAGGAAATCGAGGAGGAGAAGGCGCGCGCCGGTCCCGCCGCCAGGGACCTCGAGCGCGCGCAGTTGGGCGCCAAATTGCGCGCCTTGAACCTGTGCACTCGCGAGATTGTCCCCGACGGCCACTGTTTGTACAACGCCTTCGTCGACCAGATGTCGCGGGACGGCCTGTCTGAGCGGTACCCGCGGGTCACCTTGGCCGAGATGCGATCGCGCGCCGCGGCGTATTTGCGGCGACATAAGGACGATTTTTTGCCGTTTGTGACGAGCGACTCGGGCGATGTGATGACGGACGCTGAGTATGACAAGTACTGCGATGCGGTGGAGAAGACGGCCGCGTGGGGCGGCGAGGTGGAAATCCGCGCGCTCTCGCACGACCTCCGCGTACCGGTGGAGATATTTCAGGCGTACTCGAGCACAATTGCGGTGAGTCTCTTGCACGCTCAACTTGTTAGAATGGTGTCTGTTTCACCTGTCTTTGGGACATAATCAAAGCGGCCGCACTTTGGAGTTCTTGAGAGAAACGCGGTGGATCCGCCCTCAGTCTGTGCCCTTCAGTGTTCCCCTGTGTCGGCGGTGAAGCATTTGAGCCTTAAGAACGAGGGGTCCAGAGAGACGCAGTAAGCTCACTGATGTCACGTCTCTGTCTGTGGCTCTAGGTCAATGACGACTACGGCGGCCCAAAGGTGCGCCTGTCGTATCACCGCCACGAGTACGGTCTCGGCGAGCACTACAACTCGGTCGTGGACGCTCCCGTTGAGCAGGGCGACGCGGAGCCATGAAACGCGCCATGAAGCTGCGGTTGTGAGCACTCATTCACGCACTCACTGCGCGATGTATCACCAAGTGGCCCGTCTGTTTTGTTTTCGCACTGCTTTTGGAGCGGCGATATAGTGTATATAATTCATGCACACAACGCAAGGAAGCTATAATCGAGTTGCTGGCCGCCATTCCAGCCTTTTTTTAAAGGAGAATTCTACTCTCCGGTGACTCTGATAGACAAAAACTGCAAAACTGTGCACGAAATGGCGGCTCACGAACAAAGCGCGTCGAGTGAACTGTCAAGTATTTACAGCAGTGGCCAGCACACGTGCGACCGCACCGTGACGCATCACACTTCACGAGGGCACAACAAAGCAGCGAAGCACGCACGCGTCGGAGGCAATCAACGGACGGTCGCAAAACACAAACGCGCGCACAGAAAAAAAAATGGGAAAAAAGAAATCAAGAGCGGAAAGACGGTACAGTACACACAGAAGCTCGAAAAGGCGAGCAAGTCCGGCCACCACCATAAAGACACGCTGAGCAAACGCACGCCTGCACGCAGACGAATAGCACTCTGACGAAGGAAACTCAACGACCGCAGTTTCCCAGCGCCAAAGGGGCCGCTACAGCATCCCGCCACGTCAACGCCCCGTCACAGATGCCACGGCACAGCATCCCCAATGCGATCCATTCGACGTACAGCCGTCTCGGCGCGTCCACAGACGATGACCTCAACGAGCGCACCCCGTGACGTCGCGCGCCACCACATTCAGCAGTCGCCGAACGTGTTCTCTCCGCTGTACGTGATGTAGAGGAAGCCGTCCTCGTCCTTCTGCTCCTCATAGATCGTGGCCATGGCCGCGCTCGTCGGGGGCAGCACATTCTTCACGAAAATGAAGATGGCCTTCTCGGGGCTGAGCTTGATCCGCTTCCGGATGACATACACAAACTGGCCCACGGTGAGATCGGCGGGTACGAGGTACTTCTTCTTGTCAATCTCGGCAATGTCCGACTTTTCGTCTCGCTCGACGATAACCTGCGTCCGCGACATAAGAATGGGGGGTGAGGATAACAATCGAGAACACGCAATTGGAGCGCAAACAAGGACCGGGAGGATGACCCACGGGGATGCGGTCAGGATACTTCTGGCGAATACGTTGCGCCTCCTGCTTCCGCTTCTCTGCAACGGAAAAACCATTTCGAGTGAGCACTTTCAACTCCCTCAGGGACAAATAATCACAGTCCGTGTCTGAGACTCGGACGCGCACCCACCGAACGGATGCTCCTGCTTGAACGACGACTTCATTTTCCAGAGATAGAGGCCCGCTCTCGACAATCCGAAACGCGAGTCGTTCGTCCGCAGCACAATCGTACGTTGTTAATAGCCTGATGTCAAAGTTAACTTCAATCAGCTTCTGCACTGCACGCTCTTCCCGACGCACTTAGCGAGACAAATTTTCGTCTGGAGATCCCTCTTCTGTCGCAAGCACACGAGTTCAACCAGCAGGGAGAAAAAGGGCAGTGATCCAAAGTGTCAACAACCAAAATGCGCGACGCACACACCTTGTTTTGCGCGCGCGAATCGGTGTCTGTGTGCACGCGGGGCAAAGCAAGTGGCAGACAAAGCAACTTAACGGCGAAAGAGAACTCAAATGTATGCAGGAAAAAATCGGCTGCAAGACACGGCGAAGCAAGAAAAGGACACTTTCTTCGAAAAAGAAAGGACGCGTTCACTCGCACCAACACAACCATGACTCAATGGGCAATAGAAAGGCGCGCTACACACACACACACACACACACACAGAGGAAGCAGACACCCGAACACACCCGGGGCATTAGATTGGGGCGCGGCCTGCAATCTAGGCCGTTTTTGCGCGCCTTTTTTCAATTCCCTGCGCAACGAGAATTATTATTGCGCCTGCTCATTATGGACTCACTATGGAAATATCGCTTTATTTTGAAGCGCATTCCGCTCAGTCCAAAATCGATGACGTCGGGTAAAGGGGCCTTAAACAGAGGCGGTTAACACACGTCACTCATTGTAGTGTCCTTACATCCGGGGCGGTCGCGGCTGTTACTCCATACCCGACGCTGAAACTCAAAACACCACTCCCAGTGAAAGCGAAAGCAGCCGCGATGTTAGCCATGGACACGCAAGACCTTTGTAGCGCCTCCCCTCTTCTTAACCTCTCGGAGGAGGTGCTCGTACACATCGTCAAGGTCGGCGGCTTCTCGCCCACCGACATTGGTCACCTGCGTGCGACGTGCAGCGCTTTGTGTGGGTTCCTGGACCGAATCCATCTCACTGTTAACGACTTCGTTGTTGGCGACCTCAGCAAGTACCAGTCCTTTTATGGCGACTGGACGCTGTCCTCCGGAGCCAGAAACGGCTACTTCCGTGACCTCGTTCCGCTGCAGCACAGGGGCGGCGTCGACAGCGGGCGCTAGCCAGGTCCGAGGGATATCGCCGTGCAGTTTCCCTGCGCCGTCTTTGTGCAACGCACCGACGACGGAGTCATCGACAGTGTCGCCGTGGAGAAACTAGAAGAGCTTCCGCGTGGGCGCCTGCTGCGCTTGTTGGAGGAAGCGCCGCACATCCTCGATGGCGCGGCGCACTGGGCGATCGAAGGTCCCATGCGTAGGGGCGAAGCTGGATCTCGTGAAACGCCTCCTTCCGCTCGTTAGGACCCCCGAACTCACAAAGTCGCTGCAGTTTTCGTTCTCCCTTTACTGCGCATGCCCAGCTGCCTTCGAGACGGTTCTTAGCGAGTGCGAGGCGCGAGGGATTCACGAGCGCGACGTCGCGTTCTCGCTCTATCTGGCGGCTGCGAAGACACGTGGTTACGGTACCGCGCTGCTGGACGTCGCGCTGGTTCGTGCGCCTGCAACTCTCGGAGATCTAACGGAGAGAGAGCGAGAGAACATTATGGATAGTGCTGTCGACGGCGCTGTCTCGACGTGGCTGCGCCAGTGTGGCCTCAGGCGGACGATCGCCAACATTGACGCCGACGACGTTGTGTTCAGCGTCACTCACGAGGGCGCGAGGTGCTATGGGGACGTTCTGGCGCGCTTCCTTCTCCGCTCAGATTTTGCGTCGGCGGAGGCAGTTGTGCCTTTCATGCGGCGCGATGAGATATGGTACGCGTTGTGTCAATGTCTCGAGAGAGCCCCGGCGCGCGACGCGGCCGATAGCCTGTGCCGCACGGGGGTGTCACGTGGCACGCCGGTAGCAGAATCGCTCCCGGCATCCCCGAATGTCGCGCCGTGGTCGGTCGCATAGATTGACTACTTACATGCGATGACAAGCACGTGGCCGACGGACGTCCATTTGCCGGGGCGTGTCGCTGCGGACTGTTTCATTGAAGCTGCCGCTAAACGGGGCGACGCCGCCTTGTTTCGGTACGTCTGCGCGCGCTTTGACCCTGTCGCTTATTGGCACGGGAGAGGGGACAACGTGGGTCTCGTGAACGACGCCGCACGCGCGGGCCACTGGGGCGTGGTGACGTGCATGATCGACGTGAACGCAACCTGTGGGCTGTCGGAAGACATTCGGCGGCGGCCCTTCTATCTGATGGGCGCGCTGGATGCCGCCGTGCGGGGGCCATCTCCGCCTTGCGCAGATGATCGACCGGCGTGTGCCGGGCCTGTATGCACGGCTAGCAGCCGCGTGTCAGTCGCGGCGGTGGAGTGTGTTTCGCTGGGTCCTTGGCCGCATTGACCCTTCGGAGCGCGCCAGTCAGTGTGACGCTGCGTTCAGTGCGTGCGATAATGCGCAGCAGGATGACTTCTTGGGTTGGTTTGAGGAAAACGAACCCGCGGCGGTTGAGCGCTTTCGTGCGCGTCTGTAAAGGACGGAACATCGAAGCTGAGCGACCCACGTGAAGTGTATTCACTATCCCGTGCGTTGCCTTCGAGTTGCGGGCGTGCGCGTTTACTAGAAATCAGAACGATCAGCCACCCT
This sequence comes from Pigoraptor vietnamica, assembly GCA_943704525.1. Lineage (NCBI taxonomy): Eukaryota > Filasterea > Ministeriida > Capsasporidae > Pigoraptor > Pigoraptor vietnamica. The sequence goes on along the minus strand of CALSCQ010001420.1, from coordinate 52,666 downwards.
CAGAAGTGACAACAGCCGTCGTAATCGCCGAGGAGCAAACCCGGCTTCCACGCACTAGCTGTCAGACCACATTGCACCTCACTCCACACCACACCGCCAGTGCTTTACTTTCGCGATGTCCGCCGCACAGGCTTCAAAACCTTCCGATCGGTCGGCACACCAAATGCGGCCGCAGCGGCGTCGTCAGTCGTGTTCGCGGCAAGCCCCGCAGGCATGCCGCCATAGAAGGGGGCGGGCGCCGCCGCCGCCGGTGCCGCCGCCGTACGCACCGACGGTGGGGACACCATCATCGTGTCGCTGCCGCCGCCAGCCGCAGGTGCGCCAAAGCTAAATCCCGTCGGGGCGGCAGGTGCGGGCGCGGCTGCGCCTGCAAAGGCAAAACCTTGCCCGGACGGAGTGCTCGGGGTGCCAAACTGGAAAGTGGTGGGAGCCGCAGCAGGAGCCGGGTTGCTCGCAAAGGAAAACCCAGTCGGCGCGGCGGGAGTTCCGGCCTGAAAGTATGGCACACAGACAAATTTCAGGATTAAAACACACATGCACAGACACACAACAATAGACGCTTAAAGCGCAAACAGGAACACCTAAACAGCTGTCCCGTCGCAAACGGCTTCCGTCGTCAGCAAACAGACAGTTACAACATCGGCACTCACCGCACCAAACGCAAAGCCGCTCTTCGGAGCCCCATTGACGGCGGGAGACGACGAAAAGTTGAATCCGGCCGCGGGCGCGGGCGACGCTGTCGACACCGCACCAAAGTTGAACGTCTTCGGGACCGTCGGGCCCGGCGCGGGCTGCGCAGCGCCAGCGCCTGAACTAAAGTTGAAACCGACCGACGGCGGGGCGCCGGCAGCGAGGGTGCTGAAGCCGGCTGCAGGCGCAGCGCTTCCAAACGCAAACGTGGGCTTTGGGGGTTCAGCCGCCCCCAGCGTCCCCTGGCCAAAGGGCGCCGCGGCAGCGCCGGCTCCCAGCGGAAACGCGGGCTTGGGCAGCTCGGTCGCCGCGGGCGCGGCCGCACCAAACGCAAACGTCGGCTTTGGTGGCTCCTCCTTCGCCGCGGGGGCAGCCGGAGCAGCGGCGAACGAACTCACAAACTGGAACCCCGCCTTCGGTGCATCCTTCGCGTCCGCGGGCGCAGACGGCGCCCCGAACGAGAACCCGACCTTCGGCGCGTCGTCCTTCTTCTCCCCGCCAGCCACGGGGGTGGCACCGAACGAAAACGCGGGCTTGGGAGGCTCCGCCTTCTTCTCTGCAGCCGCGGCGGTCGCACCAAACGAAAAGCCCGCCTTCGGCGCCTCGTCCTTCTTGTCTACCGCAGGGGTGCCAAACGAAAAGCCCGCCTTCGGCGCCTCGTCCTTCTTGTCTACCGCAGGGGTGCCAAACGAAAAGCCCGCCTTCGGCGCCTCGTCCTTCTTGGCCGCGCCCACCGCACCCGCGCCCACCGCACCCGCGCCAAACGAGAACGCGGGCTTCGGCGCCTCCTCCTTCTTCTCGGTCGCCGCGGCCGCTGGGGCACCAAACGAGAATCCGGCCTTCGGGGCGTCCTCCTTCTTCTCAACCGCAACCGCCGCCCCAGCACCAAACGAAAACGCCGGCTTCGGCGCCTCCTCCTTCTTCTCCGACGCGCCGGCACTGCCGAACGCGAAGCCCGTCTTCGGCGCCTCCGCCTTCTTCTCAGCGCCTTGGGCCACCGCACCAAAGGCGAACGTGGGCTTGGGTGCCTCCTCCTTCTTCTCCGCCGTCGCAGCCGCCGCCCCAGCACCAAACGAGAACCCGACCTTCGGCGCCTCCTCCTTCTTCTCAGCCGCCGCCGCCGCCGTCGCCCCAGCGCCAAACGAAAACGTTGGCTTCGGCGCCTCCTCCTTCTTCTCGGCCGCAGGGGCGCCAAACGAAAAACCGGCCTTCGGCGCATCCGCCTTCTTCTCTGCGCCCGCACCAGCACCAAACGAAAAGCCCGTCTTCGGTGCCTCCTCCTTCTTCTCCGTGGTTGCAGTCGCAGCCCCGAACGAGAATCCCGACGCGGCCTTCGGCGTCTCCTCCTTCTTGTCCGCCGCACCCGCACCAAACGAGAAGCCCGTTTTCGGTGCCTCTTCCTTCTTATCGGCCGCCGCAACTGACGCACCAAACGAGAACCCTGCCTTCGGCGCCTCCTCCTTCTTCTCCGTTGCAGCCGCCGAGGGCGCGCCGAACGAGAAGGCCGGCTTGGTCGTGTCGTCCTTCTTGTCCGCGCCAGCCGCAGCCACGCCAAACGAGAACGACGGCTTCGTCGCCTCGTCCTTCTTTTCGGGCGCGGCGGCCACGCCGAAACTAAACGCTGGCTTGGCGGGTTCCTTCTTCTCCGCAGGCAGGGCCTTCGGGTTGGGCGTTTGGCACGCAGCGCACGCGGACGCGTCCGGCTTGTTGGTTATCATGCAGACGTCGCACGTCCACGAGCCGGCGGCCGCCGCAAACTTCGCAAACGGCGCAGGAGCCGCCTTCTCCGACGCCTTCTCGTCCTTCGGCGCGGCAGTGGTAGCAGCGGCGGCAGGCTTTGATGCCGGCTTCTCTGTGCCGCACGCCAGGCACACACTCGCGGTCGGCTTGTTCGTCAGGTCGCACACGCTGCACGACCACGACCCGGGGGGCGGCGCCGCAAAACCGAATCCGGCGGGTTTGACGTCCGCGGGCTTGGCAGCAGGCGCGTCGTCCTTCTTCACCGCAGCCGCTGTCGAGCCAAAGGCGAACGTGGGCTTGGGCGCCTCCTCCTTCTTCTCAGCCGTCGCCGCCGTCGTCACCCCAGCGCCAAACGAAAACGTCGGCTTCGGCGCCTCCTCCTTCTTCTCGGCCGCCGGGGCGCCAAACGAAAAACCGGCCTTCGGCGCATCCTCTGCGCTTCCCGCATCAGCGCCGAACGAAAAGCCCGTCGGCTTCGGTGCCTCCTCCTTCTTCTCGGCCGCAGGGGCGCCAAACGAAAAACCGGCCTTCGGCGCATCCGCCTTCTTCTCAGCGCTCGCCGCACCAGCACCAAACGAAAAGCCCGTCTTCGGCGCCTCCTCCTTCTTCTCCGTGGTTGCAGTCGCAGCCCCGAACGAGAATCCCGACGCGCCCCTCGGAGCATCCGCCTTCTTCTCAGCGCTCGCCGCACCCGCACCAAACGAGAAGCCCGTCTTGGGCGCCTCCTCCTTCTTGTCCGCAGCAGGCGCGCCAAAAGAGAACCCCGCCTTCGGCAACTCGGACTTTTTGGCGTCCTTCTCTTCCGACGGCTTCGGCGCCTCCGCCTTCTTCTCCGCCGCGGGACCCACGCCGAACGAAAACGCAGGCTTGGTCGTCTCGTCCTTCTTGTCGGCAGTCGCGGCGCCAGCACCAAACGCGAACGCGGGCTTCAGAGCGTCCTTCGGGGCCGCTACGCCAAACGAAAACGAGGGCTTGGTGGGCGCCGCCGCTGGCGCAGCCCCCTTCGTGGCGGCAGGGGCTTTCGGGTTGGGTGTGCTGCACGCCGCGCACGCAGCAGCCTCCGGCTTGTTGAGGACCATGCACGTGTCGCACGTCCACGAGCCCGTGGCGGGCGCAGCAAACGAAAAGCCGCCAGTGGTCACAGAAGCGGCGGGGGCGGGATCGGCAGGGGCGGCAGACTTAGCCGCGGCCGCAGGCGCTGACGCTGGAGCCGGCGATTCAAAGACAGGGGCCTTAGCAATGGGACCCGGCACCACGCCCTGCAGCCCAGTCACGCCGGCGACATCCGCGTCGTCACTGTCGCGTCGCTTCCGCTTCGACGCAGGGCCGTCGACAGCCGACAATGGGTTCGCCGACTCGCGCGCGCCGAGAGTCCTGCGCATCTTCCCGGGAGCGTCGTTGGCAGCGACAGGCGCCTTCGTCTGCGCGTGGGCATTCGAGGCGAGAGCGGGCGTACCGGCCTTGTCAACGACGTCAGCCTCAACTTCGTCGTGGGTGCGCTTCGCGCTGGCGCTGCGCAGGCGGAGCGACAGAATCGGCTGCTGCTGCGACGAGAGCGAGCGCGTGGGAATGGGCACCGCATGGCCGTTCGCGTGCGTGTGCGTGGGAGTGCCGGCGGGGCGCGCACCCTGCAGAGCCCTCTGCCGAATGGCCGCCTGGACGGGAGCAGATAGATGCACAAGCGTGAGTATTACCACTTCATGCTTACGCTGCCCACGCAATTCGCGCGCCGAGAACACTCACGTCCGAAAACGGCGAGGCAGTCGCCAGCGACGGCATACGGCGCGCATCCTGCTCACACGCACGCCAAGAAACCACCCGAGTCAGGCACAACGGCGAAATCATACGCCTCACGCCACCTCACACCCCGCACCACAAACGACAGCCACCCACCGCCACCGGTGTCGATATTCGCTCCAGCGTCTCCATGATGCGCTTGGCCGTCTCGCTCGCAAATGCGGGCGTGCCGACGCGCGAACCGCCCTCGGCGTCAATCACGCGCCGCTTCGCCCCGACCGGCGCGCCCGCAAGGCCCCCCTCCGGAGGCGGCGACGGGGACATGCGCCGCTTGCGCGTCTGCGGCGTGAGGAGGGTCTGTTCAAATCTCGCGACAAGACAAGGCATCACATCAGGGAGCTACTAAGGAACTATCAGTCGCAGCACGCATGCGCGGAACCTCACCGCCTGCGCAGAAGGAACGCTGGCGGCGCCCCCATAGCTGGTGCGGCCGGCGTAAAAGGACGACTGGTCCATGCGCGGCGCAAACGGGCTGCGCATGGCGAGCTGCATCGCCGTCGCAAGAGCAATGTCACAATAGCGCCCCACAAATGATCGCGTGCAACCCGTCCGTTCCACATAGAGGCACGACAACAGGCGCCAACATACACCACGCTCACCTTGGACGGACTGAGAAACGCCTCGGGCGAGAAGGCGGGCGCGCGGGGTGTCGACGCGGCCGCGTGGCCCGCAACGCCCGCATCCACGCGCCCCTTGCCCTTGTCCGCGGCCAGCGCGCTCACAACAGCCACGTGGCGGCGATCCTGCGCGGCAGAATCCTCTGAAAACGCCTGCGCAGCGAGACACGCACCATTCAGCACGCCTCGGAGAGCCACACAACAAGTGTAACGGTGCTCCAGAGTGCGCGTTACCCGCGCAGCGAGCGCACGTACCTGCCGAAGCCGCGCCGCGTCCACTTGCGCCGTCACTTCAATGCGACTCAGCTGCTGCACAGTGTACCCAGCCGGCGCCGCATGGCTCGCACGCCAGCGCTGGTCGGCGTCGGTCACGTGCGCGGGTCGCCGCAAGGACGGCTGCGATGGCGCGGCCGAGGGGTGAAGGAGATGCCCGTCGGATTCGACCGCCCTTCCGTCGTCAGCCGCCCCGGCGCCGCCATCCTCGCCGCGCGCGGCTTCTTCCGCGGGGGTCTCCGCCTCCATCTCGTTGTTGTCAGCGTCGGGCTCGTTCTCGCCGTCGGCCCCCGCGCCGTAACCAAGCCAGGACCACGGAATCTTCGACGACACAATGTCCTTCACCTTGTTCAACAGAGACTGCGGCGCGAGCAAGTGTGCGTGAGAGGGGCATCACACAACATCTATAGGGAACACCAGCGCAAACGACAGTGACCACGTTACACGGGAGCGCATGGTACCTTGGGTCGGTCATACGGCTTCGAGCCACGCGCCCGCTGCGACCGCCGCGTCTTTCCTTTGTAATCGTGTGGCGCATCTTCGCCGTTGCGGCCGTCGTCCTCCGTGTCGACCATTTCCGCTCACGCCGGCAACGCCTGTGTGCGAGAGAGTAAATCATTAAGCGTTTTACGCCCACGTGTGTGAGGAAGGCTAATTGCGTGCGCACACGAACCGTACCTCCGTTGTCCGACGTGGAGTCACAGAGAATTTGCGGCTGTCACCCGTCGCCGTCGCCAGAAAGATTTGAAGCGAAACAATGCTCCTTTGCCAGGCGCAACGCCGAAACACGTAACGCCACACGTGGGCAGCGTTTGCCGCACGCCGTACTTACCCAGCGGCCACGAACGCACGGAGAACCAGAGCGTTCCGTTTTTTCTAGGCGCACGCGAGGCAAGAGCGAGGGGATGTGCTGCGCCGGTCTGTGTGAAACAGCTGGGCTGCATGTTCGGTGTGGCGCGCGCTGGGTGACACACGGTGTGTGCGCGGACTCGATCCGGCGAAATAATTTGAAAAGGTGCGGAAATTTGTGCGCGATTTTGGGGACATTTCAAAACATTTTTTAAAAATCCTCCTCTGACGCCACGTGCGCGCCACAAAAATTCGTTTAATTGCGTCATCTCTCGTAATGGCATCACATTGACGTCCATGGCAACCACCGTCTTGATTCAAACTCGGGCCGACAAAGCAAAGGTCACATCGTCCCAGATTATTACTGTCGCTAGTCGCCTTCTGCCCTCACATGGAGCAGCGTCACATGGAGCAACGCCACAAGCGATAGCGCCCTCACACGTCCATACCGTCGGCTGGGTGGCAGTTCTTGGCCCAGGAAAAGATGCCGTCGGGCGACGACGATGCCAGCGACGGCGGAGGGTCCGACAACGAGTCGCAAAACTCGTCGACGTCGGCGTCCGATTCCGAAGAGCGCTCTTCGGTGACGTCGGTTGCAACTTCCTCCGTCACCGTGCGCTCTTCCGTAACGGCCGAGTCCTCTGTTACTGCGCGGACGGACGAAGGCGGCTCTGAGCAACAGGCTGAGGACGACGAGGAAGAAGACGTGCCCGCATCGCTCCCCGACGTGCGAGCACCCGCGGCCGCGCGAAAGGCTGGGAGAGGGCGGAAGAGCGTAAGCGGTGGTCTCTATAACCCCCGGAATGCGTCGTTGTCTCAGTACCTCCACGATGCGACGCCGCATTACGTCCCGCCACGAAAGGCCATCGAGAACCCGCGCGACCGCACGCGCTTCCTCATATGGGCGCACCGTACGACCGCGCCGGCGGGGTACACGACGCGCGCACAGCGTGCCAGGGACAACAAGCCCGACACAGACTCTGAGCAAATACTGCGGCTGAGGATTGACGCGCGGCGCAAGTCGATTGCGCAGGCGCGCCAGCGGATCGCAGAGTTGAAGGAGGACAACCAGCGGCTCAAGGCGGAGGTGGAGAAGTTTGACAACGAGTGCATCCACTCTGTGAATGGCATACTCGACCGCAACGTGAAGATACACGGAGCCCTCTCGATTTTGGGGCGCAACTACGAAGTGCAGCTGAGCAGGGCCAAGCAGGCCGCGGCGCGGGACATTGCGCACGCCACTCGCCTCCTTGAGGGTAAGTAGAGGGGATTTGGAGGGGGGCTTTACTGGACCTCCCTACGAGTGCTGGCTGTGCTGTTGAGACACACTCTTTTCGTTCGAACGGCAGATTGGATGACCGATTGTATCACCCTAATCCGCAGACGTACAACGGGAACACGACAGGACCAAGCAGCTTGCGGAGGAGCGCAAGGCCGAGAGCATCGACGTGGCAGCCTACAAGGTGTGTTGCCGGTACCACTTTGCGTTTTATTGTGTGGCGCGAAGTCTCTAACGTTATTCTCGCCCTCCGCTCAGAACGACGGCTACCCTAGGTTACAGGCGCAAATACGCGAGCTCGAGCAAAGCGTGGAGCGTCTGAAGGTGCAGCATGCGGCGGAGGTCGAGGAGCTGCTTGCCGATTTTGCGCGGGACGGGAAGGCTGCGGAGGCGTTTGTCGACTCGATCCAGCAGGGTATTGCCGCCAAGGTCACCGAGGTGTGTGTTGTTGGGCTTGTCGTATGGGTCCCCGCGTTGCTGTGTGCGTTGCTCGGTATGTGGCGAGTCTGCGAGGAACGGGATGTGCACGTTTGTCTTTTCGGTGCAGTGTCTGTTGGGTTCTTGCGTTCAGAAAGCAGCAATGCTCAAACGCGCCTTCGCCGTCGACCCCCAGCACACACTGACGCTGATGGACGCCGACACGCGCGAGCTTGCGCTGGAGAACATGTTCATGCGACGCGAGATGGCCGCGCACAACGAGGCGCTCGCGCAACTCGAGCGCGAAATTGCGGCCATCGAAGAGACGAACAGCCGCATTGCGCTGGAGAACAGGACCAACATCGACCCACGCAGGCGCGTCCTCCTCGAAATGCAGCGCGAACGGCCGTCGATCGAGCAGCTCTTCGACGACTCTGTGCTGTGAACCGTCCGCTGTCGCGTTGTCTTTTTGTGCGTTGCGTCTTGCCATCGATTGCTGTGCGTGCGGCGTGTGCGCTGCGTAGCGTTTGCGTGCCCTATATTGAACACTGGAAACTTGGTATCCTTCGATGACAAAATAGCATAGTTTAAGTACGTCACTGTCCACGTCACAGGCGCGTCTCCACGGGGCTCCTGGCCCGTGCGGTGAGCTCGCTGCGCAGCGACTCGATCCCCTCCTTGACCTCGGACAGAATGCGCTTGAGTTCGGCGTGGTCGCCGGTTCGAGACGACAGCGCCGCGTAGAGCTGGTTGCTGAGCAGCATGTTGAAGGCGGTCAGCTCCTTCTCGCGCTTGAGCGACTCTTCCCATTCGCACTTCACCGCCTCAAGGGCCGCCTCGGCATCGTCACGCTCCTGTGCAAATTACAGCATATAACAATGCGTTCAGTTGTAAGCGGCTTCCCCCCCCC
>CALSCQ010001420.1:28666-44084 GCA_943704525.1 Pigoraptor vietnamica | reverse complement strand
CCCCCCCCCCCCCCCCCCCCCCCCCGCACACACACACACACACGCACACAGAGCCGGCATGCGTGTGCGCATGCTCCTCACCTTGCGAAGTGCGTCCCTTTCCGTGCGGATTCCGTTCATCTCGGCCTCGAGGTCGCTCGCCATTTCGCTGAGGGACCGCGTGACAGGGAGAGCCGCCGACGAAGGCGTGCGCGACGGAGACCAGCGAGGAACGGCCGCTTCAGCACGCGGCGTGCCCCCTTCCGACCGCCGGCTGTCACTCGCGGGCGGCAGTCCCTTCTCCGCCCGCGCAACAGCCGAGAACTCGGCCATCGAACGATGCGCGCGCGCAGCATATTCCTCCGGTGTCTCCTCAACCACGGGCGCAGTACGCATAGCACCGCTGACAAAATTGTGGGAGAGGGCGCGACGGCCATCGCCGCCACTCCCGCGCCCGCGCGACCGGCGCGCAGGCGTCCCACTTCCCGACGCAGGGGAAGCCCCGGCATTGACCGCGGCGGAGGCAAGGGCGGGGCTTATCTGTTCGGCAGCCGACGACGATTGTCCATCGCGGGCGAGAGAGCGGCGCGACAGCTCAGCTGCGAAATCGGCCGACAGACGGCGCTCTTCCGTGGCAAGTGACATGGACTTGCGGGACGTCCACTCGCGCTTCGGACGCCTGCCGCTTGCCGCCGGGGCGTGGGCGGGCGCTTCGTTCTCGTCGGCATCCGAATCCGTGGCCTCCTCGTTGGCGTTGGACGTGCGCTTGCTCTCTGCGACATGCAATCGCGGAGAACGTGAGAAGACACATACTAAACCAACAAGCATTTTAAACAAGCCACACAATACCCACGGCGACCGAGGCGCGCGCGCTGCTTCTTGGCACTGGCGCGCTGTTCCGTGGGCGTCGCCGCGCGGACCGGCGTTCCCGAGGGATTCGAATTGACGGCGGTCCACGCGTCAATGACGAGGTTACTGATGCGGCGGTTGACGTCGCCGAGAGAGTAATTTCGGCCCGGCTGACCAACGGCATCGTCGTGCCGCGTCCCATTGTGCCGCTGCGTTCACAAGACATACGGTTGAGTGTGCGGGCGCAACGGAACAACGAGACAAAGGAAAGCGAACAATCGCAGGAAGGCACACACGAACGAAAGGTGAACAGCGCGCCCACCCCTCCGTTCGCATCAGTCGCGGTCTCCCCGGCGGCCTGAAAGTCTTCCAAGAGGGTCATGACTTGCGCCTGGCGCTGTGCCTCAGACTCCTGAAGCTCACGCGCCACACGCGCCGCCTTCTCCTCGCGATCTCTCTCGATCGCAGCCGCAATCTTGTCCATGTAGCCGCCAGTGGCGGGGTTCGGCTGCTGCGTTTGCTCCCCCCGGTCCACACGCGACCCGCCGCGAGAAAGTGACGGACGCCCACCGGACGCACCCGCGGCTGAAAATACGACAGAACAATATTAAAACATGAGAGGGCGTCCCAATCGTTTCTCCTAACACTCAGCGCAGCGATGTCACGGGAACATACCGGCCGCATTCTCATCGGCAAGGGCGGAACGGAACTCGTCCGTGTCATCGTTCGGCAAGAGCGGGCCCTGCTGAGGGAGGAGCGACCGGCGCTTGCTGGACACCTGCTCGAGAATGCCTTGCACCGTCTGCGCAACCGCGGCGGCACACAAACGAGGCAAATGGGATGAGTAAGCGGCAAGACATCATTAGATTGAAGATGCCTCTGAGGCAACAATGCGCCACCCACCGAAGTGTCAAACGTCGACTGTCGGCCGGGATACGTAATCGACCGACGGCCACTCATGTTCGACCTGCGTGACTTGCGCCGTTCCGCGCGCTCGGCGTGGCTCAGTCCACCGGCGTCTTCGTCCGTCGCCGTGGACACCGCCGCGCTGCCTTCCAGACCGCCGCGCTCGCCCGACGCCGCCACCGCTGCAGCCGCGGCTGCCATGGCCAGCTGTGCGGACGCGACCTCCTCGCTGATGGGACCAATGTGACTCACGAACGACCCCGAGCGATCGAGCACCGGCTGCACGGCGCTGTCGCTGCCAGCGCGCGGCGGGCGAATGGGCGCCTGTGTCGGCCCCACGGAAGCGTTGAAAGACTGGCTGTTGCCAAAGACGCGCTTGCGATTGCGCCCATCCTGGTCGAGGTCCGACTCCGTCTCGGAAACGTTCGACGAGCTCGCATCCCTTCGGTCTTTGGAGCTACCGTTGCGTCGCAGGCCGCTGAACACCTTCTTCGGCGTCAGCATGAGGCTGCCGGGCCTGTTCAGTTTGCTGCTCGTCGACTTGATGCGCTGCCCGAAACGGTCCCACGAACTCGTACGCTTCACGGCCGTCGCAATCTCGCCAGAGTCCGGAAGGCGGTCCGCCGGCTGAGTGCCGGGTTGCGTCTGGACCCCGTTCTGCAGCGCAAGGACGCAGCGGCGATGAGCACGAGTGGGACAACGACCACAAGCAACGACCTCAGTTCGCGACAGTCATAAAAGGTTGAAGCCCCGTCGACTCTATCGGCCACAAATAAACGGCGAACGCGCACACGAGATACGAACCCCAAAGGTCGCACCCGCCCTCTGCAGCTGGCCGAAGAGCCGCGACTTGTCCTCCGACGAGTGCGCGGCGTAGATCCTCAGCCCCTCGTCCTTGATGGCCAGGGCAAACACATTGCGAATCTCTGCAGGAAAGCGGCCAGACACCATGTACCGTGAGCACTTGCCCCTGCTGTTCTTGGCCAAGGGGCACAAACTCCCACCCAACCTAGCACTTCCACAGCCACAGCGATGCAGACACAGCCACTGGCGCCCACCGTGGACGTCCGGGGCATCGATGATGCGGATAAGTCCCACGTCCGACGCCTCCATGTACCGGTAGCGCGGCTTGCCACCGCCCGCGGCCATCAGACTCCGAACGGCGGCGATGGTACCCGTGTTCACCTTGGCGAACACGAGGACGTCCGAGAAGAGGACGAGGGCGACGGGACGCGGCTGCGCGAGCTGGTCCGTTTCCGTGGCCTGCTGCATGACCTCGACCGTCAGGAGGTGCCGCCGATGTGCCGAGATGAGCTGGGGCTGTGGGAGGATTTGTGTGAGAACAGGCAGCGCGACCGCTGAGCGGATCTATACATGCTTGCGCAGCGGCACACCGGAAATTTGTGAATCGATTCGAAGATGGCGAAGAGCTCGACGCGCTCGTCCGACTGCTTCTTCGTGTCGTTCAAGTGCCTTCGAGCAAACGGAGCGGAAAGCGGCCGCCATCAATTGGGGCACGCTGAGGGGACGGTCACATTCGAACACAGCGATTGCACTAAGAGACGGGGGGGACGGTGGGGGACGTGGATAGCGCGACTCACTGCGTGATTTCCGCGAGCTTCGTAATGGCCTCCTCCAGGCGAGTGGCGTCAGGGTGACTCACGGGCGTGCGCTTCGAAAGCTCTGCGCACGACCACGCGGACAAAATGTTAAGATAGAAGTCACTGAAAGCGAGAACGGACGACCGGTCACAAACATGGCGACGGCCGTGCCACGCACCCTTCAAAAGGAGAATGTAGCGCGGAATGCGCTGCACGGGTTGGATGAGGAGGTCCGACAGCGTCTGCTTGCGGCACTCCTTCCGCTGGTGCGCAGCCTGCGCGACGTGCAAGACGTGCATGAGATGGGCGCACACGAGGGGTGAAGCAAGGATATTAAGCGCATGGTACGTGTACTGCAACGCTCCTGTGCACCCGTCGTACCTTGAGAAAGTTCCGGAAGTTGCCGTTCATGTTCTCGTACTCGCGCAGCCGGTCGAGCGCGTTGTCCTTGGCCGTGATGAAGGGCGCGTACTTGCGCAACGACTCGGCCTGCGTGACCAAAGAAGCATCAGCCTCAATGCAACCCTGTCGGCTGCCACTTGCGGCGCGCGTGTGCGTCGGTGATGCGTAACACCCACGTGCTGCAAGAAAACGTCGCCGATTGTCTGCGTGGGCGACCACCGCGCCACGCGCTCCTCCAAAGCCGCCAGCAGCCGCTCGTTGACCTTGTAGATTGCCTCCACATTGCAGAACACGATGCTCACTTGCTTCTCGTTCAGAATGCGCTCATTGCGCGCGATGCACTCGTTGAGGGGCGCGAGGAACACCTGCGCCAATCGAGAGCGAGCCGTGAGATGAGCCCCCAGCAGCTGCTGATCACAACCACCCACACGCACCTCAATAATAACCCGTAGAGAGCTGACATAGTTGCGCTCAGTGTCGAGCAGCTCAAGGACAATCTGCCTGCGTGCTTCAGCTTCGGACTGCTGCACGCCAACGCAATGGGCAGAGAAGTGAGCCACCGTCAATTGTCAATTACTCGAAATACGCCGCAAGATTACGCATGCGAGAAAGCATCCTGCAAGTCTCCCAGCTCCGGCATGGGAACACGTACCATTGTTGCGGCCATGACAGCTCACAGCGTCCTGCCCAACGGCAACGACGACGTCCGCACGGTGATTTTTCCGCCCGCGGAGGTCGGTCACGGGACTGCGGGCGTCGGGCGTTCCGTTGAAAACGGCCGCTCAAAGCACCCCGTGCAATTGTGAACCCTCCTTATGAGAGAGGGTGATCGGCATGCGCAGACACGACAGCGGCTAAAAGGTTGTTGGCCTCGTGCGGTCCGTGCAAGCCCAGACTGTGTGCGTTTCATGCATTTTTTGAAATGCCGTGCGGCGCCAAAAAAGGAAATGGCACGTGACCGATCACTGTCCACGTGCCACCTGCTCCACTTCGTTTTCAGAAGGGTTTTTAGTGTCAAACGATCTCAGCTCAAAGTCACGCGCACTAGACTTTGCCAAAACATGGCGCTGTTTCTTCTCGGCGATGTAATGCTCGCAAGACTCCTGTCACTTGCGGTGGCGGGAGAGCGCGGGCGGTCGCCAGGTGCGCGAGATGCCTCGAAAAAAGCGGTCGAGTCGGCGAAGCGGCACGCGCACTTCAGGGCCATGCTGGCCGCGCACGAAGCCGCGCAAAAGCGGGGGCACTGTGCTGTGTTCGCGGAGAATTTGCAACGGGAATTTGGATCCTGTGACGTGGTCTTGTGCAACTTTGAAGGGGCCGTGAGCGAGCGCCCATGTAAGTCATTCGGTTTGTTCGTGCAACGGAAGGGTTGTTGTCTGAGTGCCTTTCCATTTGCAGTGGATGGCGATGAATGGAGCCAACGACACCGCGTGGATGCCGCGTGCGTCAAACAGGTGTTTGACGGAGCGAAGTGGTTTTGCTCGTTGGCGAATAATCACATTCTGGACGACGGCGAGGTTGGTGCGATGAAGACGCTCTCGCTGCTGAAGTCTCTCGGCGTCGCGCATGCGGGTTACGGGAAGGACGCGTTCTTGGCATCTGCGCCGGCGTTTGTAACCGTGCGCGTCGGCGGCGAGCCGCGTAAGGTCGCAGTGTTGAGTTATGCCGACCATTTTGCCGAGTGGGCGTGCGGCGAGGCAACGCCGGGCATCAACTACTTTGACTTTCAGCACGCGGAATTGCGGCGCGGAGCGGGAGGAAACCCCAACCGCTACAGGACGCATCGTCTCGACCGCATCCGCCGTGACATTGCGGCGTGTCTTCGCACGCCCGGCTGCGCGATGGTGGTCGTGAGCATGCACTGGGGCGACAACTTTGTGGAAGAAATGCCGGACGAGTTTCGCGACGCCGCGCGCGAAATGGTGGCGGCGGGTGCCACCATCGTTCACGGCCACTCCTCACACCACATTCTCGGCGTCGAAATTGTAAAGTGCGCACGCAATGTCGCGGATCCTGGCGGCAATGACCCTTCGGACGACCTCCCGCCGTCCGATTCCGACAGTGTTTCCGATGACGGTTCAAGCGACGGGGACGAGAGCACACTGCACGGGGCGCAATCGACGGGCCTCGTGCTGTATGGGCTCGGGGGTGCGGTGGACGACTACGGTGCCGCTGCAAGGGTGCTGCCGGACGCCGACGATTTCGAACAGTTTGCGAGACATAGGAGTGACATTGGGATGGGGTGCGTCGTGCGTTTGAAAGCGGGGCCAGCGGGTGGCAGCGAAGTGGAGCTTGCATCGGCGACCCTTGTTGCGCTGAAAATTTCCGACTTGGGGACGACATCCATTGCGACGGGTAGCGACGCAGAGTGGTTCGAGCGCAAGTTGCGCGAGGCATCGCCGCGCAGCCTCGATTTGACTGCGACGGAGAGGGAGGGCTTCTTCAACCTGGCCTTATAAAACTGCAACCACACAGAGATATCTGCACACAGAAATCGTGACGTTGTCTGCGCCGAGCGAGTGATGTCGTTCGTTCCAATACGTCACGTTCATTTTTGCCAGCGCACATCCTGGACGAGCTCCACCCAGTACTTGTCCGGGTCCTGCGAATGAGGTCGAGTGCGAGTGAGATCGCAAGTCGCACGGTACACCGAGCCGATTAAGCCGCAACACAACCAACCCACCTCCACAAACGCAATGTGATTCACGCTGCCACCCATCGGGCCAGGCTTCCGGCGAACATTGACGCCCTCCTTCTCCAGGTGCGCGCAGGCGCCGTACAAGTCCTGCACGCGGAATGCGATGTGTCCAAAGCCGCGCGGCTCCGTGTTGCCGTTGTGGTACCCCTGAAACGCGGGATCCGACTCCGTCCCGTGGTTGTGCGTAAGCTCGAGATAGTGGAGGTCGTGAGAGAAGATCCACTCGAACAAGTCGGTCCCCTCTGGGCACGTCTCCTCCGTCTGCGCGAGAAAGTAGAGCGAAAACTTGTGCTCGTTGAAGTCCTTGCGTCCGATGAGGCGCATCCCCATCAACCGTGTGTAAAAGTCGACGGACTTGACAGGATCCTGCGGAGACAGGGCGGAGATGTAAATTCCTAAGGGGACATGCACTTGGCTGTGATCAGTTTGGTGGAAGCAGTACCTTGACCCGAAGCATAGTGTGATGGAAGCGAAATCCAGAAACGGCCGCCATTTTTGCAGTTTCAAGCACCTTCTGGAGTGTAGATGCCAATTTTTGAGGAACCTGACCCATTTATACTCTGTGTGTGTGTGTGTGTGCGTGTGTGTGTATGTGTGTGTGTGTGCCGTCGTGGAGTTGCGTAACATTGCGTGCCTAACCCTCACTATCCCTCACACCGCGTTACCCCCACCTACAGCGCGCCAATTAAGTGAGGGAAACTCCCACCATATCTTACAGGAGCCTTTGTGTCACGATAACCCTCACTCTGCGTGCAAGCAAGGTGTTACCCTCACCGTACGTGCACATCGCGCCAAACTCACATGCGTTTCGGTGAAGGCTGAAGTCACCACAACCGTTTCTCTACAAACGGCCATAATTCGACATCTCGGGGCAAACGGCCTCTTTCAGCGTTGAAAATGGAGGAGAATGTGGAGAAAGTTGACAGCAACTGGTCGCTGGTCAAGTCGCGTGCGGCGAGATCCACGGCCGGTCGCAAGTGGGCGTTTGTCTGCCGTGTGTGCGCTACTGTAGTCGGATTGCGTCGCTTCTTCCCCTATTCTCATGGTCTCAGCGGAAGGATGCGTGAATGGAGAGTCCTCGTGTTGATCTCCTTCCCGCTTGCTGTTGCCGCAGAATGCAGCTCGTGATGCAGGACGAGCAGGAGGACGAGTTCTACAAGGAACTGTACGGCGGCTTTCAGGAGGAGGTCAACGACGAAGAGTACCTCACGGAAGACGGTGCGTGTGCCGGGATGCACTCGTCAGTGCGCCTCCATGTGTTTGCGTGCGTTGTTCAGTTGCACTTTACAAAGTGGGCTCACTTGTTTGCGTCGTGCAGAGGAGGAGGATGTCGTCGACTCGGACTTCGACATTGACGAGAACGAGGAAGAGGCGCCGCAGGACGATACGGCCGAAGCGGCCGAGGACGGCAGCCAGGTACGTTAAGGGTCGCCTTGTCCGTCTTTGCACATTGCTCTTAGATGGGAGAATATTATAAGTGCGTTGGTTCACGCGGCCATCTTGTGTGGGCACTTCGCCACACAGAGGAAACGCAAGCTGGCCTACGACTTCACCGCAAAACGGCCGGCAAAACGGAGGGCCGTGGGACGCACGCGCGGACACAAACAGCAGGAAGAGACGCAGCCGGAGACTGAAGAGGAGCGGCGGAAAAAGGAACAGCTGGCTGCGGAAAGACGGGCACGAAGAGGTGGGTCCCACGCAGCTGTGTCGCAGAGTGTTCCCGTTGGCTGTGATGCGATCAAATCTACTAATCCGCACTTGCGCCCTTGCAATGAAGCGGCCGAGGCGGAGGCGCTTGGCGTGCGCAAGTCGCAGCGCGCGAGTGCTATTGAGCGCGAAGTGGAGTACCAGCGACGAGCGGAACTGCGGGAGGCGAAGCGGGTGCGTGTGTTGCCGTGGGGCGTCTCTCGTCGATGCTTGGCATTGCCTCAGCCTGTATAATGCGCCGCTGTTGTGTTCTCACGCGCGTCTTGCGTTGCGTCGTTGCGACACTCAGAAGCGGCACAGGCGCACCGAGTCGTTTGTGCCGAAGCTGACTCAGGAAGAGCTGTTGAAGGAGGCCGAGCAGACGGCGATTCTCAACGTTGCCGATTTGGACAGGCGAGTGTGGGACGAGTGCATTCCGGCAGAAAATTTAGACTGGCATGGTCGGAATGGACTTTGTGGGACCCCTTTGGTATGCATGCTCATACGCGCGCGTCTTGGTCGCTAGGTATTTGCGCATGGAGGACGAGCGCAAGAAGGCTCGCAATGAGCGGCCACGGTGAGTGGCAGCCCTCTGCGAGCACGTGACTTCTGCCATTCGGGCGCTTTGGCCCACTCCTAAGGTTCCGTCACGTGCCTTTGCAGATATGTGGGTCCTGCGGTAACTTATCTCTCCACGACGCGGTACGAGGGGGGTGTCGGATCCCCCCGGCGCACGCCGGCATCGCCGAAGCTGAAGGCGAGGGAACAGGGCGAGGCGTCGACTGCAGAACAGCCGACAGAGCCCGCGCAGAAGAGCCCCGCCCAGAAGAACGCCGCCGACAGGGTGGGCCGCAACTTTGTCATTTTTCCATCGGAGGATCACGTGCCGCCCCTGTTTTCGGGAACGCCGCCGACAGGTGGGCCTGTTCATTGTCGTGTACTGCCAGCGCGTGTCTGTGCGTGTGTGTGCGCGCGAGTTGCGTGTCCGTCCCCGTTAACACCAATGCGGCGCGCTGCAGCGAAAAAGGCGCCGCTGTGCACCATAACGGGCCTCGTTGCAAAGTACCGCGACCCGCTCACCCAGCGACCATTCGCCACAATCGATGCATTCAAGATGATACGCGCAGAGTAAAATGTGTCACTGTGCAGCATGGTCTTCCTCACGCACCCCGTCAAAAGAAAGTCATCGTAGCTCTTTACTCGAAAGGCATTGCGTCTCGGCACCCCGTCCAACAGAGCGCCCCGCCTGCCTCCCCGACCCCGCCACTCACACTACCATTTTCATCAGCCTACTTCACGCCTCCGGCACGACAAAGTCGCTGAACAACTTGTCAATATCGTTCACGCTGATCGCAGCCGGTTCCGCTGGTGGCGCCGAGGCTGCCGGGGCAGGCGCGGGCGAAGGGGCCGTGGCAGACGCGTCGAAGCCGAAGAAGCGCTCCGGGTGGAAGGAGAGGGGCCGCGCGGACGACGTGGTGCTCGCAGGCGCAGAGGAAACAGCGGGTTCCGTGTCGCCGCCGAGACCGAAGATGCGCTCGGGATGGAAGGACGGCGGGCGCGGGGACTTGTCGGTCGTAGTCGCAGACGGGGCTGCCGCGGGTGCGCTGTCGACATTAAATATGCGCTCCGGATGGAACGACACGCGGCGGTCGCTCTGCGGCTTCTGTCCGCCCGCAGGTGCAGACGTCGGCGCGGACGACAACGACGAGGCATTGAGGTCTATTCCGTCCAATTCCGCTTCCAGGCCATTCATCGCCGCGTCCAAGTCCTTCACTGCCACGACGGGCGTCTCGTGGTCGTCGAACTCGCGCTCCTGGCTCGCAGTGCGTGCACGCTTGAGTGCGTCGGCACCACCGAGGCCGCTGAGCTGCTCCGCGACGCGGTCGAGGAGGTCGTCGTCCGACGTCGGCTCCACGGTCGCATTCCCGACGCCCTTGGCAAGGTCGCCAAAGATGTCGTCGAGATCTTCCTGGACCATCGTCTGCTTCTGTCGCAGCCCCTCTTGCACGGCCTCCTCCGCCGCATCGGCACCCTGCGCGTCGTACACGGCGCGCGTGTCGGGGTTCGAGAGGATCTTAAAGGCGTTGTTGATCTGCTGGAAGAGTTCCTTCGCGTCGGGATTCTTGTCCGGATGGTACTGGACGGCCAAGCGCCGGAACGACTTCTTCAACGTGCCGGGTGACACGTTGCGCGGCACCTTGAGCAGCTCGTAGTAGTCGGGACCCGAGACTTTCGGGGGCTGCTTGGGCTGCGGAGGCGCTTGCGATGGCGGTGGCGCTCCGCTGGTGCCGGCAGCCCGCTTCTGTTTCTGCTGCTCAGCCTGCTCTTGTCGGTCGAATACGGCGCGCGTGCCATCATCTTTCGCGCAATCTTTGGGCACGCGACCGGCGCCGTCCTTGTCTGTCGGCGAGGCGCCCTGGACAAGCAGCGAGCTCACAATCTCAGCCTTCCCCGCCGCTGCCGCGATGTGAAGCGCGGTCTTCTTTCCAGGCACCGTCTGTGCATCGACGTTGGCGCCGCACCCGAGAAGCGCCTCCACCGCGCCGCCGTGGCCGTGCTCCGCCGCGAGGTGCAGGCACGTGTACTGCTCGCCACCGCAAGTGACCCTGTCCTCGGACAACATGCGACCGTGCTTAGCCAACACGCGCACGACGTCGGGCCGGTTGCAGCGGGCGGCTACGTGCATCGGTGTTTCCCCATGTGCGTTTCGCTGCGAAGGGTTGGCCTCCGCCGCCAGCAATGCCTCAATCAACGGGACGCAGCCGGTGCTGGCTGCAATGTGGAGCGCCGTATCGCCCGTGTCGTTCTCGGCGTCATTCACGTCCGGGAGGCGCCCCTTGATTGTCGCGCGCACCGTGCTCTTCCAGAACGACGACTTTTTCGCGAGGACCTTTTGCACGCCGTCGACGTCGCCCGCACGCGCGAGCGCAAACCAGTCCGCGCCGCCCATATTTGTTGCCGCGAACACAGCAGTCGTTCCGAAGTCGACGGGCGATGATGAAAGCCGACGAGGAGAGTTTTTCTTCCTTCCTCTTGAGGGCGACGCGCGTTGCCGAGAAAACAGCCATTGTTTTGGTGTGGACAAGCGGGTGTCACGTGATTGAATCTCGTGATGGCACGTGACCCCGTTTCCGAATTGTACAAAATAGGATACATCGGAGCCAACTGGCCAGGAAAGGACATGGAAAAGTTTAAATAATCTAATTATGCTAACCATGTCACCCCACCCGGCTTGTTCTGCACACCGTTTTTCAACGGCAACACCCAGCATGCCTAACACGCGCTAAGGCCCAACACAAAGAAAGGATCGCGAAAATCAGAGACGCTGAGGAGAACGGTATCTATCCGGCGGAATGGGGCCGAAGTGGCGCGCGAGGGGCGCCGCCGCGTGCGGTACGGTACACAGCTCCTTGCTCAGACCGCGGATAGCGGCCGCGTGTGTCCTCGCTGCGGCCGCATTCTTCGCTGCATTCAACACGGCACAGGTACATGGCATACGTCTCACTGTGGCGTCTGGCGGACGATGTTTTGTTCCTTTTTTTTCTTGTTTCGTTTTGGTTGCTAATGTGAAGCCGATCTTCCACTTCGGCGGCCGCAGGCTGGCCAGGGCGGCACCGTAACTGTGACGGTCACGAGCGGCTATTTCTATTACAATTCGGTCTCGTGCTGCGACCCGTACTTCCAGTACATTGTCATGACGAACGGCCGCAAGACATCGGAGACGTACTCCTGCAGCACGTCGTACACGTCAATCCGCGGCGGCGGCGTGTTCTCGTTCGACAACACGTGCAGTTTGACTTTCACGACGCCTTTCCAAGTGAGTGCGTCTCAGAGTCAAATTATAATAAGAAGACGTATGTGTTTGTGTTGCGTGTTCACCACGTGTGTTTGTGTGTGTGTTCTCTGTGTGTGCGTTGCAGAATAACACGGGCTTCCGCGCATTGTCAGTTCTCAGTCACCTACAACGTGTTCGTATTAACGTCCCTTTACCCGACGGAACACCAAACAGCTTCAACTGAAAATCGACGCGTGGGATGACGACTACGGCTTTGACGGATACCTCGGCGGCTCGGGTACCCTCTCGTACACCCCACCGCTCCCCAGCAGCGCGACGACGCTCTCTCTGACCGGCGGCAGCGGAAGCAATTCGGTGACTGTGACATTCTCCATTTCCTGCAATACCTACTACTACGGGTCTGACTGCTCCGTCTATTGCCTCGCCTCGTCCTCGTGCAACGGCCACGGCACGTGCACGTCCGCCGGTGCGTGTTCGTGCAGCGCCAACTACTATGGATCGTCGTGCGCAACGTACTGCCTGGCGTCGAATACCTGCAACGGACACGGAACATGCGACTCGACCGGCGCTTGCAGCTGCTCCACGGGATGGTCGGGGACGTCTTGCAACACTTGCGCGTCGGGTTATTGGGGAGCGTCGTGTACGCAGTGCAATTGTAACAACGGCGCGACGTGCAACCAGGGGACGAGTGGGTCGGGTGCCTGCGCTTGCGCGACCAACTATTACGGGACCACCTGCGCGACGTTCTGCCAAGCGTCGACAACGTGCAGCGGGCACGGCACTTGTGACTCTCAGACGGGCCTTTGCTCATGTTCGACCGGCTGGACGGGCACAAACTGCAACACATGCGCGTCGGGATACTACGGGTCTACGTGCGCGGCGTGCAACTGCCTCAACGGCGCAACGTGCAGCCAGGGCAACAGCGGCAACGGCGCGTGCACTTGTGCGACCAACTACTATGGCACTTCGTGCGCGACGTACTGCCTCGCGTCGGCCACGTGCAGTGGGCATGGCACGTGCAACCCTTCCACCGGCGCTTGTAGTTGCTCAACGGGCTGGACGGGCGCAAACTGCAACACGTGCGCGTCTGGATACTACGGATCGACGTGCGCGGCGTGCAACTGCCTCAATGGCGCGACGTGCAACCAGGGCAACAGCGGCAACGGCGCGTGCACTTGTGCGACCAACTACTATGGCACTTCGTGCGCGACGTACTGCCTCGCGTCGGCCACGTGCAGTGGGCATGGCACATGCAACCCTTCCACCGGCGCGTGCAGCTGCTCAGCGGGCTGGACGGGAACGAGCTGCAACACGTGCGCCGCGGGCTACTATGGATCAGCGTGTACGCAATGTGCGTGCTTGAACGGAGCGACGTGTGCTGAAGGATCAAGCGGATCGGGCGCCTGTACTTGCGCGGCCAACTACTACGGAACTACATGCGCCACGAACTGCGTCGCAGCCACCACGTGCAGCGGACACGGCACGTGCGTCTTTGGCACAGGCGCTTGCTCGTGCGCATCTGGATGGACGGGTGCGAGCTGCAACTCGTGTGCTTCGGGCTACTACGGACCGTCATGCGCCGCCTGCAACTGCCTCAACGGCGGGACGTGCAACGAGGGGCTGAGCGGTACAGGCGCGTGCACGTGCGCGGCCAATTACTATGGCACGAGTTGCGGGACGTATTGCGTCGCAGCAACTACGTGCAACGCGCGGGGGACGTGCAATCCGTCAACGGGCGCGTGCACGTGTAACACCGGGGCCATGGGTGCCAGTTGCGCGACTTGCGTTGCCGGGTATTATGGTGCGACGTGCACCGCGTGCGACTGTCTCAACGGCGCAACTTGCGCAGACAGTGTGTCGGGGTCTGGCGCCTGCACCTGCGCCGCCAACTACTTTGGGCCGAAGTGTGCGACCAACTGCGTCGCCTCGTCAACGTGCAGCGGGCACGGGACGTGCACGGGTTCGGGGACATGCAGCTGTGCGGCGGGCTGGACTGGGACGAGCTGCAACGCATGCGCGCCGGGTTACTACGGAGCCGCGTGCACCCAGTGCAACTGTCTCAACGGCGCGACGTGCAGCGAAAGTCTGTCCGGAAACGGCGCGTGCGCGTGTGCGGCCAATTACTTTGGAACGTCGTGTGCGACCTATTGCCTTGCGTCAACGACGTGTAGCGGACACGGCACGTGCGAACCGTCGACCGGGGCCTGTGTTTGTGCGACCGGATGGACGGGCTCGAGCTGCAGCTCGTGCGCGTCGGGTTACTATGGGTCGACGTGCGCGCAGTGCAGTTGCCTCAACGGCGCAACGTGCAACCAGGGTCTCGGAGGCAACGGAGCGTGCTCGTGTGCGGCCAACTACTTTGGAACGACGTGCGCCACAAACTGCGTCGCATCGTCCACGTGCAACGGACATGGCGCATGCGACCCCTCGACCGGCGCATGCGTGTGCGCGACGGGTTGGACTGGGAGCGGCTGCACCTCGTGCGCCCCTGGGTATTACGGGCCGACGTGCACGGCGTGCACGTGCTTGAACGGCGGCACCTGCAACCAGGGCATCGGCGGAAACGGAGCGTGCACGTGCGCAGCCAACTACTTTGGCGCAAGCTGCGCGACATACTGCCTTGCATCGTCCACGTGCAGTGCGCACGGGACGTGCGACCCTTCCACGGGCGCTTGCGTCTGCAGTACTGGTTGGTCGGGTAGCCGCTGCGATGGCTGCGCCGCCGGCTACTACGGGTCGACGTGTGCGCCGTGCAATTGCTTGAACGGCGCAACGTGCAGCCAAGGGCTCAGCGGGACGGGCACGTGCACGTGCGCGGCCAACTACAATGGGCCGACGTGTGCAACGTTTTGCCAGGCCTCGACCACCTGCGGCGGACACGGCACTTGCAGTACTGCGGGTGCGTGCGTGTGCGACGCCAATTACTTTGGAAGCAACTGCGGCACTTTCTGCCTCGGCTCCACAACGTGTAACGGGCGCGGCACGTGCGATGCGACGGGGGCTTGCTCTTGCAATGCTGGGGCGACGGGTACCACGTGCGCCTCCTGCCTCGCCGGGTATTGGGGCGCGTCATGCACAACGTGCAACTGCCTGAACGGCGCAGTCTGCAACGACGGAGTCGGCGGTACGGGGTCTTGCGGCTCGTGCCCAGCCAACTATTATGGTGCCGATTGCGGTACGTTCTGTCTCGCGTCGACGACGTGCAACGGTCGTGGCACGTGCAATCCGGCGACGGGGACGTGCACTTGCAGCGCGGGCGCCACCGGCACGGCGTGCGCCACGTGCAAGCCGGGGTATTACGGCGCGTCGTGCGCTCCATGTAATTGTCAGAACGGCGGGACGTGCAGCGACGGCCTCGGAGGAACGGGCGCGTGCACGTGCGCGAGCAACTACTTCGGGACGAACTGTGCGACATATTGCCTCGCGTCCTCAACATGCAACGGCCACGGCACGTGCAACACGGCTGGCGCGTGTGTTTGCAGCACCAACTACTACGGACCG
>CALSCQ010001420.1:0-28570 GCA_943704525.1 Pigoraptor vietnamica | reverse complement strand
CGAGCAACTACTTCGGGACGAACTGTGCGACATATTGCCTCGCGTCCTCAACATGCAACGGCCACGGCACGTGCAACACGGCTGGCGCGTGTGTTTGCAGCACCAACTACTACGGACCGGCGTGCGCGACCAACTGCGTCGCGGCGTCGACGTGCAACGGGCGCGGAACGTGCGACTCGACGTCGGGTGCGTGCGTTTGTTCGTCGAGTGCGAGCGGAGCGACGTGTGCGACGTGCAAGGCGGGGTTCTACGGGTCGTCATGCACGGCGTGCAACTGCCTGAACGGAGGGACGTGCAGCGACGGCGTGGGTGGGAGCGGGGCCTGCACGTGCGCGAGCAACTACTATGGCACGAGCTGCGGGGCGTATTGTCTCGCGTCGTCGACATGTAACGGGCGGGGCACCTGCGACAGTGGGACGGGGGCATGCACGTGCGGTTCGGGAGCGACTGGGTCCTCATGCGCGTCGTGCAAAGCGGGCTTCTATGGGCCGACGTGCACGTCTTGCAACTGTCTCAATGGAGGCACGTGCAACGATGGTGTGGAAGGGTCCGGCGCATGCACGTGCGCGGCGAATTACTTCGGGGCGAACTGTGGGACGTATTGCCTTGCGTCGACGACGTGCAGCGGTCACGGGATGTGCGACTCGAATGGGGCGTGCGTGTGCAGCTCGGGGTGGACGGGCTCGCGGTGCGACGCATGCACGACGGGTCGGTACGGGCCTACGTGCGCTGCGTGCAACTGCCTGAACGGGGCGACGTGCAACGAGGGCGTTTCCGGGACGGGAGCCTGCGCGTGCGCGGCCAACTACTACGGCGCCTCCTGCGCGACGTATTGCATTGCGGCGACAACTTGCAGCGGCCACGGTGTATGTGACCCCTCTACAGGGACGTGTCAGTGCGCGGACGGATGGACGGGTGCAAGCTGTGACGCGTGCGTCGCGGCGCACTACGGACCGTCGTGCGCGCCGTGCGGCTGTCTCAATGGTGCGACGTGCAGCGAGGGGACAGGCGGCACGGGCTCTTGCACGTGTGCGGCCACGTACTACGGACCCCTGTGCGCGACCAAGTGCGTGGCTGCGACCACGTGTAGCGGGCACGGCACATGCGACCCTGCGACGGGCGCTTGCGTTTGCAGCGGGGGCTGGGCTGGGCCTAGTTGCGGCGAGTGCGCCCCCGGATTCTATGGTCCCTCGTGCACGGCGTGCGCCTGTCTCAACGGTGGCACCTGTAGTCAAGGTATTGCGGGCACGGGTGCGTGCACGTGTGCGGACGGATACTACGGCCAGCGCTGCGCGACGTATTGCCTTGCCACGACCACATGCAGCGGACGCGGCACTTGCGATGCCAACACGGGGGCCTGCGTGTGCAATGCCGCATGGTCTGGAGCAAGTTGCTCCGCCTGTGCGCCCGGTCGCTATGGGGCGTCATGCGCGTCCTGCAACTGTCTGAACGGGGCCACGTGCAGCGAAGGTGTCGATGGCACAGGTGCATGCACTTGCGCCGCCAATTACTTCGGGCCCAACTGTGCGACGTACTGCCTCGCGTCCTCAACATGCAACGGCCACGGCACGTGCAATACGGCCGGCGCGTGTGTTTGCACCACGAACTACTTCGGACCGGCGTGCGCGACCAACTGCGTCGCGACGTCGACGTGCAACGGGCGCGGAACGTGCGACTCGACGTCAGGCGTCTGCTTGTGTTCGGCAGGCGCCAACGGAGCGACGTGTGCGACGTGCAAGGCGGGGTTCTACGGGTCGTCATGCACGGCCTGCAACTGCCTGAACGGAGGGACGTGCAGCGACGGCGTGGGTGGGAGCGGGGCGTGCACTTGCGCGAGCAACTACTATGGAGGGAACTGTGGAACGTATTGCCTTGCGTCGTCCACGTGTAACGGGCGGGGCACCTGCGACAGCGGAACGGGCGCGTGCAAATGCAGCGCAGGAGCGACGGGGGATACCTGTGCGTCGTGCCTCAGCGGCTACTATGGGCCGGCGTGTGCTGCATGCAATTGTCTAAACGGAGGCACTTGCAGCGATGGCGTTGGTGGAAACGGCGCGTGCACGTGCGCGGCGAACTATTTTGGGGCGAACTGTGGGACGTACTGCCTTGCGTCGACGACGTGCAGCGGTCACGGGACGTGCGACACGAATGGGGCGTGCGTGTGCAGCTCGGGGTGGACGGGCTCGCGGTGCGACGCATGCACGACGGGTCGGTACGGGCCTACGTGCACCGCGTGCAACTGCCTGAACGGGGCGACGTGCAACGAGGGCGTATCGGGGACCGGGGCGTGCGCATGCGCCACGAATTACTACGGCGCCACCTGCGGGACTTATTGTCTCGCGTCCTCAACGTGCGGTGGGCGTGGTGCGTGTGACTGGACGACGGGAGCGTGTGACTGCAACGTCGGTTGGACAGGGAGCACCTGCAGCACTTGCGCCGCAAAGTTCTACGGTTCATCTTGCACGCCATGTGCGTGTCTCAACGGCGGGACGTGCAGTGACGGCTCTGCGGGCACGGGCGCGTGCACATGTGCGCCCAACTTCTACGGTGCCAAGTGCGAGGCGTTCTGCCAGCCCTCCACGACTTGCAGCGGCCACGGCTCTTGCGACAGATCGAGCGGCTCGTGCGTGTGCGATGACAAGTACTTTGGGCCGAACTGCGCCACCTTCTGCGACCCCTCCACGACGTGCAACGGTCGCGGGACCTGTGGTGCCTCTGGCGCGTGCGTGTGCAAGGCCGGTGCGTCAGGAACGAAGTGCGAGGCCTGTTCGCCTGGCTACTGGGGTGCGTCCTGCTCGGCATGCGTGTGCCTCAACGGCGCCGTCTGCAACGACGGAGTCTCCGGCACTGGATCGTGCGGCACGTGCACCGCGAACTATTATGGTGCCGATTGCGGTACGTTCTGTCTCGCGTCGACGACATGCAGTGGGCGAGGCAATTGTAATGGCGCAACGGGCGCTTGCATATGCTCGCCCGGCGCAGCCGATGCGAACTGCGCTACGTGCAAAGCAGGCTTCTACGGCCAAAGCTGTTCCCCGTGCGATTGTCAGAACGGCGGGACGTGCAGCGACGGCCTCGGAGGAACGGGCGCGTGCACGTGCGTGAGCAACTACTTCGGGACGAACTGTGCGACATATTGCCTCGCGTCCTCAACATGCAACGGCCACGGCACGTGCAACACGGCTGGCGCGTGTGTTTGCAGCACCAACTACTACGGACCGGCGTGCGCGACCAACTGCGTCGCGGCGTCGACGTGCAACGGGCGCGGAACGTGCGACTCGACGTCGGGTGCGTGCGTTTGTTCGTCGAGTGCGAGCGGAGCGACGTGTGCGACGTGCAAGGCGGGGTTCTACGGGTCGTCATGCACGGCCTGCAACTGCCTGAACGGAGGGACGTGCAGCGACGGCGTGGGTGGGAGCGGGGCCTGCACGTGCGCGAGCAACTACTATGGCACGAGCTGCGGGACGTATTGTCTCGCGTCATCGACTTGTAACGGGCGGGGCACGTGCGACAGTGGGACGGGGGCATGCACGTGCGGTTCGGGAGCGACTGGGTCCTCATGCGCGTCGTGCAAAGCGGGCTTCTATGGGCCGACGTGCGCGTCTTGCAACTGCCTCAATGGAGGCACGTGCAACGATGGTGTGGAAGGGTCCGGCGCATGCACGTGCGCGGCGAATTACTTCGGGGCGAACTGTGGGACGTATTGCCTTGCGTCGACGACGTGCAGCGGTCACGGGATGTGCGACTCGAATGGGGCGTGCGTGTGCAGCTCGGGGTGGACGGGCGCGCGGTGTGACGCATGCACGACGGGTCGGTACGGGCCTACATGCGCCGCGTGCAACTGCCTGAACGGGGCGACGTGCAACGAGGGCGTTTCTGGAACTGGCAAGTGCACGTGCGCAGCAAATTATTATGGCGCGACCTGTGCTATTGGCTGCACTGCCGCGTCAACGTGCAGTGGCCACGGGACGTGCGACACCGGTACTGGTACGTGCGTATGCGCGGCTGGCTGGAGTGGGACGAGCTGCACTGGCTGCGCGGATGGGTACTTTGGCGCGTCCTGCGCGAGCTGCAGCTGCCTGAACGGGGCGAAGTGCTCTGACGGCATTGGCGGCTCGGGCGCGTGCGCGTGCACTGCAAACTACTTTGGGACGAAATGCCAGACGCGCTGCGAGGCGTCCAGTACGTGCGGCGGACATGGCACCTGCGACTCCAACGGTGTTTGCGCCTGCACGGGCAACTTTGTGGGCGAGGGGTGCGCGGCGTGTCAACCCGGCTACTACGGTGCCGGGTGCGCAGCCAAGTGCGCATGCTTGAACGGCGCCACGTGCAGTGACGGCCGTCTTGGGTCGGGCGCCTGCACTTGTGCCGCTGACTACTACGGAAGCGATTGCGGAACGCATTGCGTTGCAGCGACCAGCTGCAGTGGCCATGGGACGTGCGACGCCTCGACGGGCGCGTGCACGTGTGCGGCGGGATGGACCGGAACCGCATGCTCGCGGTGCGCCCCGGGACGGTATGGTCCGGCGTGCGCGTCCGCGTGTGATTGTCGCAACGGTGCCACTTGCGACGACGGCATTTCTGGAAGCGGACGGTGCATTTGCGCGCCGGGATATTTGGGCGCCAAATGTGCGAACTTTTGTGACGCCCTGATCACCTGCAACGGGCGCGGCACGTGCGATAGCCAAGGAGCATGCGTGTGTTCCGGCAACTACGTGGGATCGGGCTGCGATGACTGCGCACGCGGCCACTACGGAACAACGTGCATCGTGTGTGCCGAGAGCTGCATCGGTTGCCGAGACGGCGTCAACGCGACCGGAACGTGCGCGGCCTGTAGCGCGGACGCTTATGGCGCTCGTTGCGTGAAGTGCAACTGCAACGGCGGCACGTGTTCTGGTGGTGTTAATGGGACGGGCGCGTGTGTAACATGCCCGAAGGGGCGATTTGGGCCGCAGTGCCAAAACCGTGGGTATTGCGCGGACTCCTTTTTTCGCGTGGTAAGAGTTGTTTCGACACTGCCTAATTTTTCATGGATGAACTCGCAGAATGTCCGGCAGAGTGCGACAGGTGCGACGACGGCGTGAACGGCTCTGGTGAGCATCCAGTCGCTGTTATGAATGTCGTGGAGACCTGTCACCGGCGTACAAAGGCATGCGGCGATGTGTGTGACTATTGTGGTTTCGCAGGTGCGTGCACGGGATGCGAGAGCGGTCGCTACGGAGCGTACTGTAACAAAACGTGCGCGTGCGAGGGAGGCGGTTGCTTCGACGGTGTCAAGGGCAACGGCACTTGCCTCACTTGTTTGCCAGGGCACTATGGACATCGCTGTGAGCACACTTGCGCATGCGGTGACATGCTGTGCGACGACGGACCCGGCGGAACGGGCGGCTGCAAAGCCTGTCCGACATGTGCCATTGTCGGTATGTACGCCGAATGCGCCAGTCTATTCGTTGGTTGTCCGATGTGTATTGGCTCTGCGACTGGTGCCTTGCATTGACCTCCGCCCTCTTCATTCGGAAACGTAGGCTTCGGCTCTTCGAACGCGCAATCTTCTTCGTCTAGCTCGCTCTCGACGGGTGCCGTTGCGGGCATCGCGACGGGTACGGTTGTGGGCGTCGCGGCACTCGCCGGTGCGGTTGCCTTCCTGGTCATTCGCAGGCAAAAGAGGTGCGACTAGTGTTTGTGCACTTTGCGCGGCCATTTTTAAGTGTCCAGCTCCGATCTAATGGCATGCAACGTGAACTTTCAATCTCACCGGCCGAAACCTGTGCGCGATGATGTTTTGGTGCCGTCGTCCGTTGGCATGAATCTCTTTCAATTCGGTTGTAATTCAAGCTTTTTGCCATGCCCGCGTGCAGCGCTGCTGACGACGGTACGATGGGCCTGTCCAAGAGCGCGTCCGATTGGCTCAAGGGCACCAGCGCAACAACATCGCCTGGAAGTCCGCTGTCGCCCGTTCGCAGCCGCCCAGTGTCGTGGCTCAACAAACGCGCAGACTCAACGAGTGGGTTATTGCATTCCTGGCGAAGGGCGATGTTTTGGTTGTCACGATCATGATTTTGGCTCGAAACCCAATTGTGCTCACACGTATCTTTTCTTTTTTTTCGCTCAATTCAGCGGTGATCACAAATTCCGTTTACGACGAAAACGCCGTGATGTCGGCGGGCCTTCGCGAACTCATTCTCGGCGAGGTCGATCCCAACAGCAGCATGTTCGTGAGCCCGTTGGCGCGCGCCGGCGCACGGCAAAGCCGTCCACCGGAGAGCGAGGCGTAATTGGGTACTCTTCGCAGGGCTCGTTGAGTGTGTGCTTGGAACACGCACTTGCAAAGTTGCATCAGAGACGCAAACTACAGACTAAAGCAAGCTAACTGACACATTGCATGACCCATGCTGTTGTAGAATGTTTGCCAGCCTTTAGCGGTAACACTCGGGAGAAACAGACAGGGGACGCATCGCAAACTATTGTGCGCCAGAGTACGAAGGGGAGTAGATCACACGTAGCGGCAATGTCGACGGACGAATGCGCGCAGCGGCAACGCTTGCGTCCGATCGAAGCGCACGCTATTCACATTCGGTCTGAATCGTCCCCGCCAACACAGCCACTGGAAGGCCGTACTGCCGCAACGGAATTTCAAACTCGCGCGGAGAGTCTGTGCCAGAGAGCGCCAGAACGCCCTCGCCCAGCAAGTTGCGCGGCCGTTTGGCGTCCCTCATCGCGATTAGCACGTGGGACTCTCCGACGTGCGACGCCGACCGCAACGGCACCGACAAAACGAGCGGCTCTCCCCACGCCCAGTCCACCGCTGGCGACTTCAGCTCTGCTTCGGTCGTCGAGCCGTTCTTGAGCACGGCTGCGCGCAGAATAGGCTCGCAGGTGCCGTCCAGAGTAAACTGCTTCGACGACGGGCGCATTGAATGCACCCGCAATTGCGACAATCGTACGCGTGCCGTAATGGCGCACGGAGGCGCGGACGGCGACAGCTCTCGGTATATCGGCCGCACCTCGAACGTCGCCGCCACTGGCCTGTGGTCGCTGGTTAGCACGTCAACGCATGCCGTATACGACTTGAGCGCGACGACCGAGCCCGGATGTGCGCGGTAGAGCACGCGGTCGCAGTAGCTCGGCACTCGTTGCGGGTCGTACGTCCCCTTGCCCTTCTTCACCTTGAACGTCGGCAAGAAGCGGATCTCGCCTTCGGAGAAGCCGTCAAAGACGCGACCGCCCGCCTGTTCTCGCACGAGCTGATCGTACCCGCGGAGAGCTGCCGCATCGCCCGCGGCCAGCAGTCGGTTGCTCAGCTCGACATCCTCAAAGTCCAGGCGATAGTTGAGATCGCCGAACCAGAAACAGTAAGTCGCTTGCGAGATGGCGTCGAACTCGCCGTGACCGACACGCAGGCCCCCGTTGATGTTGACAACGTCTTGGTTTCGTCGCTCGAGGTTTTCCGCGTGGGCATTGAGGTGCGCGTTGATGAAAGCGAACGTTGTCTCGCCGTAGCGGAAGTGCACGCAGAGCCCTCCCTTGTTCCCAGAGAGCCCGTTCAGACGACCCGTCGTCCGCAGAGCCTTCTCGACCGAGGTAATGCGACCCGCGACTTCCAGACGCGCAAAAACGCACAGCCGAATCTCGCCCGACCGCGCCCTTCCAGTCTCCACCGCCTTCATAAAGTCTTCGGGGTTCTTGTACGTGTCGACCGTCATCGGCGTGATCGAGATGCTTTCGAGCAGCTTGTAGTTCGGGCCGAGATGATTGCGAATAGTCGAGAACCAGTCATCTTCGCACGATTCGTACGGCGGGCGCGGCTCATACTGGCACTCTTGCACGCCCACGGCATAGATGTCGTGCGCATCGGTCGGAATCCAAGGCGCGAGGTCGGTGGGAGGCGGCGCGTTGCCAACATTCCACGTGCCCACGAATACGGAGAGTTGGTGTGTGTCCATAGTTTCCGTCCTAAGCACTCCCCCGCTTCGTAGGTCGCGAGGGGCGCGCGACGGTCCCCGTGAGCGCCTGCTCCCGAGCTATGCGGCAAATAAGCGCAACAAACTCGCCAGCGAAACGAGGCCCTGCCGACGAGGCCTCGAATGCGAGCCTAT
This sequence comes from Pigoraptor vietnamica, assembly GCA_943704525.1. Classification (NCBI taxonomy): domain Eukaryota; class Filasterea; order Ministeriida; family Capsasporidae; genus Pigoraptor; species Pigoraptor vietnamica. The sequence goes on along the minus strand of CALSCQ010001420.1, from coordinate 20,474 downwards.
TTTAGCCAAACGAGGCGTGCACGGAGCGCTGTCATGTAGAGAAAGAGATGTGCGTGTTTGTGGCTGTGTCGTGATCAGTGCCAATGCGCTGCGTGTGTTGCGGGCGGCTTTTTTTGGTGTGCAGTGGGAGGACGCAGAATTTATCCGGAGTAAAACCCCGCATGTGTAACAGAGTAACTCGAAAGGCCACATTCGAAACCCCCACCTACACTTTAACATTATTATTGTTTCATTCTGAACAGAGATCTAGGACGGTCCGTTCGAACCATGGGCCGAATAGCCCTCCGTAACCATGTGAGTGAGGCCCAGTTCCTCGTTTTGCTCCTCCGTCCGTTCGTATTCCTCAATCTCCAGCGAAGGGTCCGGGTCGGGTGCATAGAGGTTCTGGATGTGACTGTTGCCCGCCGGGTCATCAATGATGAACAGCGCCGGCCTCTTTCCTTCGATGATCTGCAAATACAACAGCATCAGGGGGTGTTCGCAAAAAGACGAAGATAACGAGAGAGAGAGAGCGAGAGAGGGAGAGAGAGAGAGAGAGAGAGAGAGAGAGAGAGAGAGAGAGAGAGAGAGAGAGAGAGAGAGAGAGAGAGAGAATAGAGAGACGAGAGAGACAAGAGAGTGGCGAGAGGCGTAACCGCGGCAAAGTGAGTGCGAAGCATACCTCGTCGAGCTGATTCATGAAGTCAGCCATGCGCGCCTTCTGCTGCGGGTCAGAGGAATCACCAATAACGAACGGGTTCGCGCTCGTAAGCTCCTCCTTCAGCTGAGTGAGAAGGCCTTCGACAGTCGTGAAGCGGCTGCCCAGTGATCCCGACTCCATATCGAGACCAAGCTCGGGCAGAACGAGTTTGGCCGTGTCACTCTGTGAACGGCAATTTTCATAAGAGATAAACTCTGCATAGAATGCATGTTGCGATAGGCGTCGACAATGTCCGCACCTTCAACACATCGCGCGAGAGGTCGTCCGAGTCCTTGATGTGCAGCTTGAGAATCTGGCCCTTCGCCGCAATCTCGCCGCTCGCCTTGACTTCGTTAGACTTGTGGCCGCACGCCTCGCACGTCACCGCCATGATAATCACGTCCTTGAAGTGGGGCACCGCAACGACCTGTCCCACAGAGCGACAACAGTAAGTTGGAGCAGCTCAGACTATTTCACGACAAGCGACAACAGCAAGCTGGAGCAGCTGAGCACTATTTCACAACAAGCGACAACAGCAAGTTGGAGCTGCTGAGCACTTGCACTAGCACAACTTTGAATCACATCTTCTTCGCAATCCGCACCTTCATGAGCATCGGCGCGGGCGCGTGGCACCGCGAGCAGTTCGTCGGAATCATCATTACTTCATCGCGCCCGACCTCGTCCGGCGCAACCTCCGGCGCGTCTGCGGCAAACAAGAATGTGAGCACCTTTCAAGGACAAACAACCACCGAGCGATGTGATGGAAACACTGTACACATTCTCTCACCTCCTTCGGCCTTGTACAGGCCCAGGAAATGGTCCTGCTCCTCTGTGCGGACATAGTGCACAATATGCATGTTGGGATCTTCCTTGGGCGCATACGTGAATTCGATGAACAATTAAGGCCAATGCAGGAACAACCCAAACCGTAATAGGGAACGTGCAGACGAAACAAGCATAAATGAAGGAAATCGACAAAGCGCAGCGGATATGGGTTCATGATGTGGCTGTTGCCCGAAGGGTCGTCCACAATAAAAGTGAACGGCATCTCCCCATTCATGCAACTCCGCATGCGCGACAAGAACGACTCAATCTTGGCCGCACTCTCTGGCTCGTGAGCCTGCAACAGATCTCAGGGTCAGCGTGCACACACGAGATCAGCCGAGATAGACGATTATTCACATTGTTGCGTCACACGACACGAACCTGACGGGCGTCCTGATCCTGCTCGAGAGCGGCGATCGTACGCTCCAGCAAGCCCTCAATAGTGGTCAACTTGCCCTTCTGCGTGTTGGCCGGGATTTCAAAGTCCAGCTCGGGGATGCTAACGGTCGCGCTGTCCGACTTGACGACATTGCGGTTGAGATCTTCGGCGGACTTGACGTGCAGAGTGACGCGGATGCCCTTCTCCTGGATCATGCCGCCCGACTGCACCTCGTTGTTCTTGTAACCGCAGTGAGGGCACTCGAATGCCATAAGGATGACTTCCTTGAAGAAAGGTATCTTGGTGAGGAGCAGCCGAGTAACTCCCTGCGAAAGCAGGACGCCCGTGTTAGTATGGCTCCATGATGCAGACGACTCAAGGACCTCGAACAGTGCAAGCGAGACATTGCGTGCCCTATAGTTCGCACAAACCTTCTCCTCGCAGTTCATGCACAGGCTTTCGATTTCCGTGACGTCCTGTTCCGTCTCATCGGCCGCAATATCGCGGAAAATGGGCGCATTCTCCCCCATTCTCACAGTCGCTCACACGCGTTGGCGATGAATGAGTTTAGCAGTACGCGCTTTAGAAACTTGAAGGCGCTTGCAACACAGGGGACTGCAACACAGGGGACACGGAAATGCACCATTGCGCAAATGCCTTTGGCACGTGTTCGGTGGAATTGCCATTTCCAGCTGACTCGAGAAATGCCGAGCACTCGCCAACCAAACCCCACAAAACACCAAATCGGAGTACCAGCACTGTATTTCGACGCCAGCGCGCGACGCAGCCCAAAAAAAAAAACGCAACGCAGCCAGAAAGCGACTCAGTCTTTCTTCGAAGCCTCCTTCTTTCCGTCCTTGGAGTCCTTCGCGTCCTTCGCGTCCTTCGCATCCTTCGCCTCGCCCTTCTTTTCGTCCTTCTTGTCCTCCTTGGGCTGGTCGAGCTTCTTCTCGGCCTCACGGTTCGAGATCTTGTTGTTGATGAGCGTGTGTAGCGCAACGACGGCGCGAATTAGGGAGGAAAGGTAGATGACGAGCATCTCGTCGTTCGTCTCGACAGCGAACGCCTGCACCATTTCTTCCACGTTGACGTTCGGCAGCAGGTTGAAGATGTCCTGAAGCTGGTAGACGATCTGGTGGTTGACGGGAAGCTTTCCGTCGGCGACCTTGCCGAGGTAATCGTGTATCTCCTGCAGACGGGAGAAGAGCCTCCGCAAGGACGCAAGCTGGGTGGAGATGCGCTCGGCCAGACTGCCGACGGTGCTGTCCTTGATGTCACGCAGGAGATGTTCCACGCCGACCTCCTCGGCTTCTTCGGCGCCGATCTCGCTGGCGATGTGTTCAAATGTCTTGGACGCGGGGGTACCGTCCTGAAATATTCAAATATAAATGGCGACAGCTCCGAAATGCAGCACCGACAACAATTGATATTATGCACGACAGCCGCCAATGGAAGCAAGAACCCCAAAAGAGATAACGTTTCACAAAAATGAGATGAATGAGAAGTTCCCACCTCGTGAATTTCCTCCACTGCAAGGTATGCGTCTGTTGGCAGCCCCTGATCCTTCGGCTGCACACCGATAATGACGAGAAGGGGATTGGGCGTGAAGCGACGGACCAGTTCGTTGATTTCGAGGTCATTTTGCCTCAGCTTCGGGCCGGTGTGATACCACCCGATAATGCGTTCCTTGGCTGCATCACACAAGCGACCCGTTAGAATGATCTCAATAGTCGCGAATAACGCAATGCCTCGAACGCCCTTCACTCACCATTCACTTTTCGAAACATGGCCCACATATTGTCGAGGTAGTTGTGGTCGAGAAACCACACCGACGGGTCCTTGTCATCCTCCTCGAAAGGAACTATCAAAGACGAAGGCGAAAAACTGAATACAGGGGAGCTCTTATGTGGAAAGCACAACCAAACCACACACCTGCAAAGCTGTTCGACACATCCATGACACCGCCGCGCTGGGCTCCGAGAAGGATGCCCACAACTCGCTTGTTCGAGTCACGCGCAACTCGGTTATAATGATCCACAACGCTCAGCAGCACCAGCGGGTGCACGACCGCTGACGTCGGCTGCGCCGGCGCCATCTTCGATGGAAACGCGGGGAAATACGCCGCGAACCGGCTACAAGAACGTCTTCCTCAAAGCCTATGCTCTACTCGTACCAATTATGAAGCGCTTGACAGAAAAAACAATGAACGCTTCTCACGAGATTGCATGCGTTTCAAAAGTTGAGATCTTTTGTTCGCGGACGGACTTACAAGTCAGCTGAGATAGTTAGCGAGATGTCGCTTATTGAGATCAGGCCGTGAAAGGTGAAGATCATGAAACACGAGTGAAACACGCCGTCTTCAGTGACTTTCTTCTTGCGACTGCAACAGACTTTCATTGGCGTTGCAATGGAACCACCACATACTAAAGCGCTCGTGGGCGCTGTAAGTGGGACAGAGGCGTCGCACCTGCACATCCACACGTTCTCTGAACTCTTTGTCGACAAGAACATCCACTTTCAAGTCATGAAGATGGCGGACAGCCTCTTCGTTTGGATCGGCCTCACGGGCTCGTTTGACGTGCTTGCGATGAGCATTCCCACTGAATTGGTGCGTTTCTCGTGTGTTCGTTTTTTTTTTTTTGCGTATCTATCTATTCGGGGAATTGGCTCACGGATAAAACGAATTTGTTGTCTAGGATTCGATACCACCCACCACAAGCATTCTCGGCAAGAGCGCCGACTCTCATTCTGCCGCAATGGCTCAACGACTGGGTACGTGTTTTTTCCCCTTTGCAGCTTGCGCGAAATGGTGTTTTTGGGTCATGTTGGTAGAGCCATGTTGACGTCTCGTTCGTGCCATTGCAGCCCGCCGAACAAAACGACAGTGCTTCGTAAGCAGCAACGTTCCTGGCCACGACAGCCTCTTACTCGGTTTTGTGGAACAGCGGTTAAGCCAAGAGATGAAGGACAGGCCGGAATACTTTTTGTAAACCGATGCGGTCTTCCACACGTTTTGTTCAATAATGTAAAATGACGAGCGGTCCACGTGGGAAACTCACAACACAGCAGGTTCGGTTCGTTTTTACCAGACATACACACGCAATGGATTCATAGCGATACGCGACGGGGTCTATGCGCTCGCGTTGCTCTCATAGAGCTCCTCTGCAAACACAAAACAAACTTCATAAGCCAGTGAAACGAGAGTGTCACGACGGAAAAACGTTGAACACAACGATACAACTTTGAGTCTCAGCCTTCAGCCAACAACAGGAAAAATCAGAACGGCACTTTACGCTCCCATTCAATCGAATCGACCCGATAAACACCGAAATGCGATGAGCTTCGCAAATAAGAATACGACTCACTTGGCGGTGTCGGCTTGCCGTTCTCCCACTTGAACAGCTTGAGCCCATGTTCCTCGCGCTTGATAGCGGGGCCCTTAAACTCCTCCTTGAGTGCCCGGCGCACCAAACGAGCGCAAAGGTTCGAGTATTGAACGTAGCTGAAATAACAGGACAGCGTCAGGATGAGCACAATATTACGAGTGGGAGGAGACGGGACACGGCACATGCTACTTCACATTATTTCATACACGCAAAAGAACGCCATCGACAAGATTGCGAACTTTGCGAAAGAGCTTGACTCGCCAAACGCACACAAACGCACACGACACAAAACAACCCCGCGCACAGAATCTTGTCAATGGGAATGGACACATGCACACGACCACCATTATTAACGACCTTCACAAAAGCAGCACAGGTGGCCAATAGCATGAAAATCTATAGAACCAACGCATCGATTCCGCAAACCCGAACATGCAAGCTGACGCAAATGCTCACTTCATCCCCGCAGCACGCCACGAAGCCCCCTTCGACATTTTCTCTCTTGCACGTCAGGCCGACAACAAACAAACGTGCAATTCTAATACAACACGCGCAAGCATACCGTTTTTTTTGCCCGCATCGCGACAAGTGAGCGAGGGGGCGGCGTGAGGATGCGATGCGGGATTATCCGGCACATGCACCGAATCGGTTCAGGCGAGATCTCGGCCATCTTGTTGTTCACCAAAATGACGCAAATGGACACCTTTTTGCCATGGCAACTGCTGGCGACCGCAGCGGCATTTGCGCGGTACCTGGGGTCCGTCGACACCATTGATTTGAAAAAGCCTGAAATTTTGTTCAAAATCAATTGCCAAACTGCCACGGTGTCCATTTGTGGTAGTTTCGCGGATTGGTGTGCGAGGAAATGCATCATGATTTGTAAGTTCTCCAAAAATCACACAAAAATTGAGGTGAAATCAATGATCCGAGTCTCCCGCGAGATTTCGGCGGGAAAAACCGGACCATGAACACCCTGGAAAAAAATTGAAATTCTCCGGCTCCAAAATAAAAATCGCGTCGCTATGGAGAATGTATTGCGTCAAAGGGCCCAAAATAAAAAAGTTGTGGGGTTCGAATTGGAAATGGGTGGCGATTTTGAGAATGGAAACCCGCATTTGCGCAGTTCAATGTGCCCGGCGGGAGACCTGGCCTGTTGCGGACCATTGCTGGCTTTGCGGTTGGTTCCGAGTGGGTGGTCGGTTCTCTCGGCAATCGTGCTCTCACCGCGCTCTTGCCCACGTGTGACCCCGCCGTTCTCCCTCACAGGTGTGTGAATGCCCCGCCGCCGCGCGTGACGTGTGCGTGTGTGCCTGCGTGCGTGCGTGTGGGTGGATATGCTTGCTTCCACTCGACGACGCATTTCCACTTGAAGGCATTGCGCAATCACAGCCTGCGCATCATTGTGTGGCGGTGTGGGTGCACCGGTTTTTTGCGGTGGTGGTTCTGCATATCGCTCACTTTTTCGGTGGATTTCCGCTTGGCGGCCCGGGGATTTGTGGGTCGCAGCTTGACACTTTGCCCAGTTTGGGCACGCGGATAGATTTGTATACTTCCCCCTTTTTTTCCCGCTTTTTTGCGTGGACGCATCGGTAGTTCGGTGGAATTCCGCCGACGAACCGAGAAGCGCGAATGGCGCGACGGGCTGCGTTTGCGGCGGCCTCTCGCCTTTTCGTTCTCGCGTGGCTTGTTGCGGCAGTCGTTGCGTCGGGACCGCCTACGCTGGATTTGAATACCGGCACGGCTGGCATTGACACCACGACCACGTTCACCGAGACGGCGAACACGGTTGTGGCAGTATCGATTATGGGGGGGACGGGCATCGTGTCGCTCACGGACACTCTGAGTGACGGGACGACTGCCATAGCTGGTACGGATACGTCCAATAACGTCGCGTCGTGCAAGGTCAGCCTCGAGCCGAACGACGCGACGAACCCGAATTTTACCCCCTCGACGAGTAGCCTTCCCGATGGGGCGTACGAGGAGATCGTCGTGAATTTTGCGACGCTCTCTCAGAAGAAGATGTACGTCGTGTCGGACATTGACGACACGACCTATCACTACTTCTCCCTGACCATCAACGCCCAGGCATTAGCGACGAACAACGGGATGCAGACGGTGCTCGAGTCGCTCAAGTACTGGAACACGGCCGACGAGCCCACGAAGGGCACTAGGCTCATCAAGGTGCAGTGCACCGATCGCGATGGCGAGGTGAGCCCGATGGCCTTTTCGACCGTCACGGTCGTCCTCGTCAACGACAACAAGCCCGTGCTCGCGTTGAGTGGGAGCACGCCCTCTTTCACGGAGGAGGGCTCCGCCGTCGTCATCGACTCGGGCATTACGCTCACCGACGTGGACCTCAACTCGGACTTCATGATGTCGTATGCGACGGTGACGATCACGACGTCGACGGCGGACCTCTCCGTCGAGACTCTCGCGGCCGATGCGACGGTTCTGTCTGCGAACGGTTTTACGTCGTCGTACACGAGCAACTCCCTGCGGATCGAGTCCGACGGCACGACGATTGGGGGGAAAACACTTCGCAGTGTGTCCGCCTACCAGGCGGCGCTTCGCACGGTCACGTATGTCAACACGCAGGACGAGCCCAGCCTGACGACGCGCAGCATCAGCTTCGTTGTGAATGACGGCACGTACAACTCCGACGCCGTGGTCAAGTCGCTGTCGATCACACCGGTGAATGACAAGACGCCCGTTCTGAATCTCGACGGCAGCAACTTGAACTACGCGACGGCGTTTTCCGAGGGTGGATCCGCGGTCGTGTTGTCGACGTCTTCGTTGGCGATCACCGACGCCGACGTCGGCACGACGAATATCTACGCTGCGACCGTGACGCTCACTAATGCGCAGGACGGGGGGAGCGAAATTCTTGCGTGCGGGTCTTCCGCGACGACGTACTCGGTTACGTGCACTCTGAGCGGAGCCACGCTGAGTCTCAGCTCTGGGGCCAAGACGATTGCGCAGTACGTCGCAATCCTGAAGGAGATCACGTACAGGAACACGGCGGACGAGCCGACGCAGTCGCCTGCGCGTTCGATCACGTTCACTGTGAACGACGGCGTTCACGACTCTGCGGCTGCGACAGCGACCGTGACAATTTACATGGTAAACGACGCACCCACGCTTCGTTTGAACGGAACGTATCCGGGCTCTTACGCGGTCACGTACGTCGAGGACTCGAACACGCCCGTTTATCTCTCCACGTCGGATCTCTTGATCACCGATGCGGACAATACGACGTTCACGCAGGCGACGGCGACGATTTCGAATCCGCAGGACGGCGCGTCTGAGATCCTCGCGGCGACAAACGGCCTCGGCATCACCGCGTCGTATTCTGGCTACGTATTGACGCTTTCGACGAGCAGCGCGCAGGCGCTCGCGTCGTGGGAGACGGTGCTGCGGACGGTTACGTATATGAACACTGCCGACGAGCCGGGCTCGACGGATCGCAGCGTTCAGTTCAGAATTTACGACGGGCTTGCGTGGAGCAGTATCACGTCGCAGTCGACCGCGCTCGTGTCGATTTCCTACGTCAACGATGCGCCCGTTTTGACGCTGAACAGTGCAGCGGGTCCGGGATACGCCGTGACGTACACCGAGGGTGATGGCTGGGTTGCGATCGTCGCCAGCGGCGCGTTGCAAGTGACGGATTCTGACAGTGCTAATATCGGTGGTGCTACAATTGTGCTGGACGTAACGCCGGACGGAGCGTCCGAGTCTCTTCGTTCCACGCCAGGCGGCGGCTCTGGCATCACGTCGTCCTACAATTCGGGCACGCGAACGCTTACGCTGTCGGGCACGGCCAGCGTGGCGACGTATCAGGCCACTCTGCGCACCGTGCAGTATCAGAACGCGGAGGCCAGTCCCGGAAATCCGTCGACGGCGACGCGCACCGCTACGTTCACCGTGACGGACTCGGCCGGCGCGACCTCGGTGTCTCGCAGCTCTGTGATTACGTTTGTCGCGGCCAACGACGCGCCCATTGTGGATCTGAACGGCGCGGCTGCGGGCACGGGATACTCGGCTTCGTTCACGGAAATGCTTGGCCCCGTTGCTATCGTCGGTGCCTCGGATCTCACGGTCACGGACGTCGACAGCACGAACCTGGCGAGCGCCACAATCACGATTACCAACCTTCTCGACGGCGCCGCGGAGGTCCTCGCGATCGACATCTCGGGGACGTCCATCACATCCGCGACGTACAACTCGGGGACGGGTGTTCTCACCGTCACGGGCTCGGACACGCTTGCTCACTACCAGACTGCGCTAAGGACCCTCACGTACAGCAACAACGCCGATGAGCCGTCGCCCACGAGCCGCAGCATCACTGTCGTCGTGTCGGATGGGTCTTCGTCGAGTGCGGCGTGCACGTCGACCGTTTCTATCACTCTGACGAACGATGATCCCGTGCTTCATCGGAGCGGGAACAGCGCCGTGACGTATTCGGTCTCGTTCGTGGAGGACGACGGCTTTGACCTTCTCTTGCCGGCCGACATCGTGCTGACGGATGCCGAAAACAACAACATTGACTCTGTCGAGGTGTCGTTCACCAACTACAACTTGCTGGCCGGCGGTGCGGGGGACACGATCACTGCGACGTCTCTCCAAGGGATGACTCTATCATCGAACGTCGTGGGAAACGCCAAGATCTATACCTTTTCTGGTGCCTCGATCTCGATCGCCAATGCTAATTTGCTGATCAAGTCGATCCGCTACGTCAATGCTGACGACGCGCCCGACACGTCGTTCACTCGTCAGTTTGTCGTCAGCGCGACGGACGCCGACGGTGGCACCAGCAACGACTTCACGGTCTCAGTATCCGTCGCCAACTCGAACGATCGCCCCGTCCTGACCGACCCCGGCTCGCCCGCTACGATCACTGCCATCAACGAGGATGTTGCGAGCGGCTCGAACGCGGGCACGAGCCTTTACGGTCTGATTTCCCCGCAAATCACGGATGCTGATGCTGGTGCTCTTCTCGGCATTGTGGTCACGAGTGCGGCAAACACGAACGGGCAGTGGCAATACAGCTCGGACGCAGGCTCGACGTGGACGAACCTGACGCCATCCAGCGCGGGCATTGTGATTTCTCTGACGGCGAATACGAAGGCTCGCTTCCTGCCGGCGCAGGACTATTTTGGGTCGGCGACGTTCACTTTCCGGGCGTGGGACAGGACGGACTCGCTGTCGAGCGGGTCGGTGACGAACGACATTTCCGGCACGGCGTACAGCTCGGGCTCGTGGTCGGCGTCGATCACCGTCAACGCTGTCAATGACGCGCCCGTCGTCTCCTCGACGGCCCTCAACCCGACTTTCACGGAGGGCGGAAGCGCCGTTTCGGCGTTCAACCAGACGGTCGTTACTGACGTCGATACGACGTCTCTCATCAGCACGACGATCGTCCTGTCGGGCATTCTCGACGGAACAAGCGAGTCGGTTGCGGTCGACACGGGCGTCGCCAGCATCACGGTCGCTCCGTCGCGCGGTAGCGGCACGCACACGCTGGTCGTTTCGGCCTCTGGCGCTGCGCTGACGAAGGCCGAGTTTGCCGCCGTCCTCGACAGCGTGACGTTTACGAACGGCGCTGCTGAGCCGTCGCTTGGGACTCGTACGATCTCCATTACGGTGAACGACGGCGCGCTCGACAGCAACACGGTGACCTCGAGCGTCACCATCGCGCTCATCAACGACAACGCGCCTGTTCTCACGACCACTGGGAGCACGGTGGCGTGGACGGAGGACGGCGCCGCGATCGTAATCGACAACGGCATCACGCTCACGGACGCCGACCTGAATTCGCAGTTCATGATGTCTAGTGCGACGGTCACCATCTCGACTTCGACAAGCGACCTGTCCCAGGAAACGTTGGCGGCGACGACGGCAGGCACGAGCATCACGGCTTCGTACTCCAACGGCGTCCTGACGCTCTCTGGGTCGGACACTGTTGCTCACTATCAACAAGTCCTGCGCACGGTTACCTACGTTGACGCAGTGGACGAGCCGTCCCTCACGAACAGGGTGATTTCGTTTGCGGTGAACGACGGGTCGTTCAACTCGAACACGGCGACTCGCACGGTCACCATTACGACCGTGAACGACAAGGCCCCTGTCATGAAGCTCGACGGGAGCAATTCCAACTTTGCTGTCGGTTTCACTGAGGAGGCTGTCGCGGCGTCTTCCCTCACTGGGACTGTCTCCATCACGGACGCGGATGTTGGCGTGACGACGATCAGTGGCGGCACCGTCACGATTACCGATGCCCTCGACGGCACGGCGGAAGTTCTTGCGGGGACGGACACTGCGTTCGTGACTGGCGTGTACGACTCGACGACGCACGTGCTGACGCTGTCGGGCTCTGCGACGCTGGCGCAGTATGCGGCCTACTTGCAGTCCGTTACGTACCACAACTCGGCCGACGAGCCCGGGACGCCGGGAACGCGCCATGTTTCGTTTACCGTGTTCGACGGTGCCAACTGGTCCAGCTCTGTGACCACGACGGTGACGATCACGTACGTGAACGACGCGCCGGTTCTCACCCTCGACACCGTCTCGGGACCGAATCACGCTCTTTCGTATGCGGAGGGGTCCGGGTACGTTGTGATCACGACGAACAACCTTGCGGTTACGGATCCGGACAACGCAAACATGGCTAGCGCGACCGTCGTTCTCACGAACCATCCGGATGGCGCCTCCGAGACGCTCACCGCGACGGGCAGCGGCGGTATCACGGTGTCGTACAACGCGGGAACGTACACTCTGACTCTCTCGGGCAGCGCAACGAAGGCCGCGTACATGACCGTGCTCAAGACGGTTAGCTATCGCAATGCGCTGAGCGCTCCTGGCAACCCGACGAACGGCGTGCGCACGGTTACGTTCGTCGTCAACGACGGAGCGGCGTCGAGCACGTCGGTTACGTCGTCCGTGAACATGAATGGCGTGAACGACGCTCCTATACTCGACCTTAATGGAGCGTCGGCCGGCACGGGATTTTCCTCGACCTTCCGCGAAGAGAGCGGGTCGATCGCGATCGTGGGCTCCTCGTCGCTGACGCTCACGGACATCGACGGCCCGGTCATCAGCGAGGCCACCGCCGAGATTACCAATCCGCTCGACACGACGAACGAGACGCTCACCGTGACCGCACTGGGTGGTTACACCGTGACGTACAGCTCGTACATCCTCCGCATCTCGGGCAACGGCACCACGGCCGACTACCAGACGATGCTGCGGACGCTGCGTTACAACAACCCGACGGACGAGCCGAGCCCGACGGCGCGTAGCATTCGCATCCGCGTGTTTGATGCCCTCGACTGGAGCTCGTACGCCGTGGCGACTGTTTCCATTCAGCTCGTGAACGACGCCCCGCGCATCTCTATCAGCTCGTCTATTTTCAACTACGTCGAAGACGCCGATCCGTTGTACCTTTTCGGCGCCGATTTCAACATCTACGATCCGGACAGCACGTACATGTCCTCGGCGGTCATCACGGTGACGAACCCCGTCGACGGGTCGTCCAACGAGCTGCTATTCGTGGACGGGAACGACAACTTTGACTACCTGGAGACGAACGGCACCCGCGCCCTCAGCATCGTCGGTTTCGGCACGCAGGCCGAGTTTATGGACCAGATCTTGACCGTTCGCTACGTGACGCTCTCGCAGGCGCCGAATACGGCCACGCTTCGGCTGATTTCGCTCCAGGTCCGCGACCAGTCGGGCGCGAGGACAACGGTTTGGCGCAACGTGACCATTACGGCAGTTAACGACTCGCCGGTCATGTCGCAAACGTCGTTCACCGTCCCGGCGATCAACGAGGATGTCCCCGCCTCGTCCAACACCGGCTACCTAGTGACGACGCTTCTGGGCTCCACCGTGACGGACGTTGACGCGAACGCAGTGCAGGGTATTGCCGTGACGTCTGTCGACAACACGAACGGCCAGTGGATGTTCACGCAGGACGCGACGAACTGGTATAACATCTCGTCCTCTACGAGCCTCACTGCCGCTCTCCTCATTCCCTCGAATACGACGTCGAAGGTTCGGTTTGTCCCGGCTCTGAACTACTGGGGAACGGCGACATTCACGTTTCTCGCCTGGGATCAGACGTCGGGCTCGGCTGGACAAATCGTGTCGGCTGCTGGGTACCTCGCCATCACCGACGCGTTTAGCACGGCGATGGGGACGGCGACAATTACTGTCAACTCGGTCAACGACCCGCCCGTGCTGACGACGGCGGGTCCGGTGCTTATGTCGTCGATTTACGAGGACGTCGCGACGGGCTCGAATCCCGGCCAGTCGCTCCCGTCGATCCTCAGCGGCGTTATCACGGACGCTGACTGGGACGCTGTGTTCGGCATAGCCATCGTGGGAGCGGTGAACACGCAGGGCACTTGGCAGTTCTCGATTGACTCTGGATCGTCGTGGACGAGCGTGGGGACGCGGAGCGCGAGCTCGGCAATTCTGCTCCGCGATGTCGCGAGCGCGAAGCTTCGCTTCTTGCCGAACCAGGACTTCTTTGGCACGGCTGATCTGACAATCAAAGCGTGGGATGCGACCGACGGTCTTGCCAACGGGCAGACGGGCGTTTCGACGACGAGCGCCGCGGCCGACACGCCGTTCAGCTCGACCACCGCCGTCGTGCGTATGACGGTTTTGCCCGTCAACGACAAGCCTGTCGTCACGTCGGCGGGCTCGAACACGGCGACCGTGTATGCGTTCAACTTCCAGCAGAGCGACACGGCGAAGGCGGTCGTGAATACGGCGACGTTCCAGCTGACCGATGTCGACAACACGACGCTGGCTAGCCTGACTGTTGTGCTGGCCAACAAGGGCCAGGAAGCGGGTGTCGGCGTCTACGCCGACGATGTTCTGGCGGTCGACACCTCGTTGACGACTGCGGCGTCGGTCGCCGTGGCGATCACGGGAGCATCCACGAGCACGACGACGCTCTCGATCACGGGCGTTGCGACGGTGGCTGCGTACAAGGACATCCTCGCCTCGGTGACGTATCAGAACACGAATCCGCTGCCAGTTCCGGGAGTGCGCACGGTCTACATCACGGTAAACGACGGCCAGCTTGACAGCGACATCGTTTCCAGCACGATCACGGTGCAGGTCGCGAACATCAACGCTCCGGTACTGACGTTGACGGCCGGTTCCGTGACGTGGACCGAAGACGGCGCGGCGGTGTACGTGGACTCTGCGCTTACTCTGACGGACGCGGACTATCACCCTCTGTTCAAGATGCACTCGGCGACGGTCGTGATTTCGACGGCGACCGCGGACGCCGCGCAGGAGGCGCTTTCGATCAACCCAGCCTCGGTGCCTGTCACTGTTACGGTCTCGTACGATGTTGCCACAAGGACTCTGACGATCTCGGGAGACGACGACGTGTCCGTGTACGAGTCTCTCTTGCGTCTCGTGAAGTACTCGAACGGCGTGGATGAGCCCGTGATTGGCACTCGGTCGATAACTTTCGCCGTGAGCGACGGCACGTTCACAACTGGCGCCGTCTCGCGCAATCTGGTGGTTGCCGCCGTCAACGACAAGGTGCCAGTTCTTCGCCTTCAGGGCGCGTCGAGCGCGAACAACGCTGTTGATTTTACCGAGGACTCGGCGACCCCGGTCGCACTGACGCCTACTTCGTTGACGCTCACGGATGCGGACAGCGGAAATCTTCCGATCGACAGCGCGGTGGTGTACCTTGCGGGCCGGGATGGGGGCGCCAACGAGGTGATGACGGCCGTTGCGAGCGGGGGCATCTCGGTGTCGTACGACGCCGCGACGTACACGCTCTTCCTGAGCGGGAGTGCGAGTGTGGCGGCGTACGCTACTGTGCTGAAGACGGTCACTTACGTCAACTACGCCGACGAGCCCGCGGGCGGTCCTGCGACACGGGTCGTGACGTTTGTTGTCTTTGACGGCATCTTCAACTCGTCTGACGTTACGGCGACCGTTACCATCCAGTATGTTAACGATCTGCCGGACGTCACCATCACTGGCGATTTCAACACGATCGATAGCAGCACGCCGTACACCGAAGGGGACGGAGCCGTGTCCATTGCATCGGCGCTGGACATCTTCGACTCTGACGACACGTCGCTGTCGCAGGTGTATGTCACCGTGACGCCTGTCCCAGATGGCGCGCTGGAAGTTCTCGCAGCGGACGTGACCGGCACGTCGATTACTGCCTCGTTCGTGACGACCTCGACCACGTCAGCGCGGCTCACGCTCTCAGGCGCTGACACTGTCGCGCACTATATTGCGGTGCTAAGGACGCTCACGTACGAGAACCAGAACACCGACCGCCCCGGCACAGCGACGCGGTCGGTGACGATTGTTGCATTCGATCCGGCGAGCGCTTCGAGTCCAACGGCGACCGTGACGATGGCGTTTACACCTGTTAACGACGCACCCACCGTGGATTTGAACGGCGGGTCGGCTGGCTCGGATAACACGGCCGTGTTCACCGAAGAGGCGGGCCCCGTCAACATCGTGTCGAGCGCTGTCGTCGGTGACGTTGACTCGGATAACCTCGCCTCAATGACGATCGTGCTGACGAACCCGCTGGACACGCTGGAGAGCATTGACGTGACTGCGGGCTCCCTTACGAAGACGCCGTACGATTCGAACACGGGCGTGCTCCTGTTGACGGGCTCGGCTTCGCCTTCGACGTATCAGACAGTCCTTCGGAGCTTGCGCTACATTAACACGGAGGACGAGCCCAATCCGACGAGCAGGGTCATCACTGTCGTCGTCAACGATGGCGCCCTCAACAGCGTGTCGCGGACAGTGACCGTTAGCATCACCCTCGTGAACGACCATCCTCTCCTCGCGAACGCTGGCCAGACGCTGACGTTCACGGAGAACGATGCTGCGACGCCCGTCTTCAACGCGACGGTGGTTGCGATCGAGGACTCGGACGACGCCAACATGCAGAGCGCCACGTTCACGCTGAGTAACGGCGGTAGCCTCGAATCGCTGTCGGTTGGGACCGTGTCCGGCATTACGTGCACGGGCACGACGACGATCTCGTGCACGGGAGTCGCGTCTAAGGCCGACTACGTGAGCCTCATCCAGTCTCTCGACTACGTGAACACGAACGACGCCTTCAACCCGGCTCTCCAGCGGACTGTCACTGCAGTCGTGCAGGACGAGTATGGCGACGCGGGCAACACGATCACGACCACGATCACGCTCTTGTCGGTCAATGACTCGCCTGTGCGCGCCTCGGCGACCGCGACACTTGCGACGGTTGCGGAAGACGGCCCTGCGGTTGTTGCCATCTCGTCGTTCATCAGCGGCAAGTTCACGGACGCCGACGGCCCCGCCGTAACCGGCGTGGCCATTGTTGCCCGCGATTCGACGCACGGCGTGTGGGCATTCTCAACTGATTCGGGCAGCACCTGGACGACGATCTCCTCCGCGTCTGGCGCGAGTGCTATTCATCTCACGTCGGCTGCTGCCAACCGGCTGCGGTTCACGCCCAATGCCGATTGGAACGGGCAGGCTACCATCACGCTGCGCGGCTGGGATCGCACAAACTCGGTCGTGGACGGCACGGTTGCGGATGCGACGGACGTGAGTATCATCGATGCCTACAGCGCGGCGGATCTTACCGGCACTGTCGTCGTGACCGCCGTAAACGACGCGCCTGTATTCACCGTGGTGTCGAGCTCGGAGACCGTTGACGAGGACACGGTGCTTTCGCTCGCGACGGCGTTTGATCTCGCCGATGTCGACGCGCAGGAGGCGAATGGAGCCATGTCGTTGTCGGTTGTGGCCGATCACGGCAAGGTGTCTCTGGACGGAGGGTCGACGTTTTCTGCGGCGGCGACCCCTGCAACGCTCTCCGGCACACTTGTGCAACTCCAGGCAGCACTCGCCCAGCTCGCTTACTTGGGCGCTGCGAACTATTACGGCGCCGATCGAGTGACGGTCAGCGTGAACGACAACGGCAACACTGGCTCAGGGGGCAGCCTCACGGACAGCGTTTACACGGATATCACGGTCAACCCCGTGAACGACCCGCCGGTGCTCGCGACTGGCACGTCGACCCTCACTTCTATCAACGAGGACGTTACGTCGGCGGACAACACTGGGACGTTGGTTTCCGACCTCGTCGCTGCGTTTGTGACTGACGTCGATCCGAGCGACGTGCACGGAATTGCCGTCGTGGGGGCGGTCGTGACGCACGGCGCGTGGGAATATCAGCTTGTGTCGAACGGCGCGTGGTCCGCGGTTCCCTCTGTTACGTCGACCAGCGCGCTTCTGCTCGGGCCGTCTGCGCGCCTCCGTTTCGTTCCTTCCCTCGATTACTTTGGGTCGTCTTCGGGGACCTTCCGTGCCTGGGATCAGTCGGCCGGAAGCTCGGGTGACACGGGCGTGGACGTCACGATAGGCGCCTCGACGACGCCGTACAGTTCAGCCAGCCGTACAATGAGCATCACGATCATCGCTGTGAACGACCCGCCGGTCGTCGATCTCGACACGACGTCCGCGTCGATTGACTCGTACGCCACGTACACCGAAGGCGCGTCGGCCAGCCTCATCCATACGGCCGCTGTGTCGATCTCTGACGTTGACACGGCGCAGCTTGCCTACTTGGAGGCGCGCCTTGTTACGATCTACGACGGTGACGACGAGTCGATTCTGGTGACGTTCCAGGCTCTCTCTACGAACCGCCTTGCTCTTATGAGCACCGTGGACACGAGCATCAACACGTTCGTGCTGCAGTTCTCTGGGTCGCAGGGTACCTTCACTCGCTATCAGAACATTGTAAAGGCGCTCCGTTATTGGAACACGAAGGACGAGCCGACGCCGGGCGTACGCACCGTGGAGGTGCAGGCGTTTGACGGTTTGGACTGGAGCATCATCGCCACGATCAATGTGACGATCGTTCTCGTCAATGACGAGACGCCCGTCGTGACGACTTCGGCGGGTGCGACGACTTTCACGGAGGACGGCGCTGCTGTTGTCGTTGACGCGGCGCTCACGCTGACGGACGACGACCTCAACACGGAGTTCTTCATGGCCAACGCTACAGTGAAGATCGAGACATCGACGGTCGATTCCGCGAACGAGACGCTGGCGGCGGACGCCGCTCTCCTCACGGCGTCTGGACTCACGTCGTCGTTCTCGGGATCGACCCTCGTGATCCAGGGCTCCGCGGACGTGGCGACCTACGAGGCCGTGTTGCGTACGGTGACGTACGGAAACGTGGCCGACGAACCCGTCAGTACCACGCGGACGATCTCGTTTGTGGTCAACGACGGCCTGCACTCCTCCGCGAAGGTCACGAAGCAGGTCTCCATCACTCTCGTCAACGACAAGGCGTCGGTCATCAACCTGAATGGGACCGTGCAGAATTCGGCGGCTGTCTTTGAGGAGAATGGAGCCCCCGTTTCGATCACGACGTCGCTGCTCCAGATCACCGACGCCGACAGCGGACCGACGACGATCTCATCGGCCCAGGTTCGCATAACCAACGCGCAGGACGGGGCTGACGAGATTCTTTGGTACACCCTTAGCGGGGGCATCGCCGGCTCGTACGATGCCACGACGCACACGCTGTCGTTCTCGAACGTTGCCTCCATCGCAGCGTACGTGACTGTCTTGAAGACCGTTCGTTACAGCGACGAGTCGGTTGAGCCGACAGGGCAGCCTGATCGTCTCGTCGAGTTCCGCGTGAACGACGGGGCGCAGAATTCCCTCCCTGCTACTGCGGTCGTCTCGCTGATCCTCTTTAACGATCCCGCGATCCTGAGTCTTAACAGCTATGCGGGCCCTGGCAACGTCGTCAACTACGTCGAAGGAAGCGGTCCCGTGTACCTCGCTACGGAGAATCTCACGCTGACGGACTCGGATACAACGAACATGGCCTACGCAACCGTCACGATTACGAACCCCTTCGACGGAACGCACGAAGTCCTCAGCGCGACGGCGTCGGGCGGTTTGACCGTCGCCTACAATTCGACGACACACGTGCTGAGGATTTCCGGCAGCGCATCGAAGCTCACCTACGGCGCTGTGCTGCAGACGGTTACGTACTCGAACACCCTCTATGCCCCCGGAAACCCGAACACGACAGCGCGCCTTATCGATTTTGTGGTCAACGATGGCACAGATGATAGCATTTCTGTGCGGGCAACGCTTACGTTCGATTCCGTGAACGATGCTCCCATCCTCGACCTCGATCCGAACGCTGCAGGGACGGGGTTTTCCGGGACTTTCGTCGAGGAGGCAGCGTACACGCTCGCCGTGGCGCCGTCGCTTACTGTTGTCGACGTTGACAGTCCTCATCTCGAAGGGCTGACGATTGTGTTGACGAACGCCCCCGATGCCGCGGACGAATCGCTGTCGGTCGACCTTACGGGCACGTCACTGACCTCCGCGGGGTACAATTCGGGGACGCGAACGCTCGCTGTGACGGGTTCCGCCGCCATTGCGACGTATCAGTCGGTGATGCGGACCATCAAGTACCGGAATACGGCCGACGAGCCGGACACGACGGCCCGGTCAATTACAATCACCGTGACAGACGGCGACCTGATCACGAGCGCGACGTCGACGATGAGCATCACTCTCGTGAACGATGCGCCCGCTCTCGACTTGGACACCACGGCGGGAGGGACCGGCGCTTCCATCACGTTCGTCGAAAACGGGGCCGGTACGGCCATTGTGACGGCTGCCAACGTTGGTGTCGTGGATTCCGATGACACCAATTTGACTGAGGCCGTCATCACGCTGACAAACCCGCAAGAGGCGAGCGAAATTCTGTCTGTTGGCAGCCTGCCTGGCGGCATCACGGCAAGCGGGTCCGGCACCACGTCTGTCACGCTTTCTGGAACGGCTTCGTTCGGAACGTACGGGACTGCGCTTGCCGCGATCAAGTTCGTGTCGACGTCTGAGAACCCTTCTGCGACTCCAGCGCGCCAGATCACGGTGACCGTTACAGATGTTGGCGCTCAGAGCACGCCATCCGCGAGCAACACGGCGACGGTGACGGTGACGGTCGTCCCTGTGAACGACGCGCCTCAGCTCAAGCTCGGCGGAACGACTCTGGATTCCGCGGCCACATTTACCGAGAAGGGTGCCAGCGTGACGTTGGCGGGGTCTGCGGCGCTGTCGGACTACGAGGGCGACTCGATCGTCGGCGGCTACGTGGAAATTACGAACGCTGCGGATGCCGGCG
>CALSCQ010001418.1:0-17530 GCA_943704525.1 Pigoraptor vietnamica | reverse complement strand
CCCACCCACCCCGCCGCTCTCTCTTCCAAACACGACGGCACCTTTAAACTCGCTCCGGGACGCAGGTCCGCGCACTACATACACGCCATCGACGACAAGGACGTGTTCGTCGCCGACCTCCTCCACTCCACCAGCGACGCGCTTGCCTGGAATCACGACCTCGGCGACCTCTACATTCACGTGATCACCGTCGAAGAAATCCGGACGCCTGAAGAATCGGACTGCAAGTGCGTCGTGCTCGACGGAGCCAACGCTGGACTGCCCGAAGGCACGTGGACGTGGCGGTTTCGCTCTATGTGTGCGTGTGTTGATGCGGAAAGAACTGTGCGTCGTGGTCACATTCGGGACCTTCTTCTTCTCTGTGCGTGCGTGCGTACGCATTTCTGTGCGCAGTTGTAGTGAGCGAGGTTGTGTATTTGCTTGCGTGTGTGACCTTCGTGCGCCATCCTTCCATGCGTGCTGTTCTGTTTCATATTGCGTGCGTGGTATCGATGTGCTACCTTTTTCCATGTTAACTTCTCTTGAGCGCTGTTTTCACTCGCTCTTCGTACGAGTCTAATGGGCTCCGAATGGCCGCAGACTTTGGAAGCTACAGGGAGGACTACCCCCGTCTAGTCGAAATGTGGCGCACCAACAAGCGGTCGGGTGATTACCGCGAACTAATGGAGAGAGTGGAGAAGGCGGTCAACATGGCCGACGTGCGCTCGTGGTCGCCGTTCGCCTTCTCGGTGGCGCAGTGCAACGCGCACCTTGCCGTGGCGCTCGCGTCGCCCAATTCGTCGATGAATGGGACGCAGTTTCAATTGAACATGCGTGGGTGGCTCCTTTGCACCTGTATGCGGTTTGGTCGCGTGTGGTGCGTGCTGTGCCCGTTGCTTATCCACTCGTGCACGCGCTGTGTCACTTTGTGTTCACTTCCGCTTGCGCTTTGACTTCAAAGCCATCTATTGCGTTGCATCTCTTCTTTCGTGAGTCGGCGTGCGTCGACAGGCAAAACTGTAGTTTGATCTCTATCGTCGTCCAAGTACACCACTGCGATTGTGAAAGAGGCTCATGTCCGTCCCTTCCCTCTCCACCCCATCCCCTCTTCCGGCACCTTCCTTCGGTCTCTATCGCACCGTTGCGTCTCCACTTCGTCGCGAAAGTTACCGGCATGCGGACCCGGGTCGGACCCAACCCGAGGGCGAAGCGCGACAAGAGCTCCGAGACGCTGTGCGGTGCGTGCGGCAATCCCCACGACCTCAAGGCGTGCGGGCGGTGCGCGATGATCCACTACTGCTCACGTGAGTGCCAGAAGGCGCACTGGCCCACCCACAAGCACCTGTGCGTTGCCAAGTGAGCGACCTGCCGGTGTCTGCGGAGGCCATTGCTTTCGCATCTCGATTCTGTTCTTCTGAATTGATGCGCATTTGGGTGGCGTGTATACTGTTGGCGTCGCGTTTGCCAGCGCTGTGCGTCAAGCAGGGCAAGGCCGGCCCTGTGTAAGTGAAATTGCGCGTGCCTTTAAAGAGAAGTATGCGGCCGATGAAGTCGGGCAATCGCGTTCTCTGCTGCTGCGGGCGCCAGTATGGGCTCAACCTGGCAGGGAGAGCTAATTGGTACCGTCGACTACTTTGGCTAGTACACCGCTCGGTAACCGGATGGCTGGCAGGGAGAACTAATTGGTACCGTCGACTACTTTGGCTAGTACACCGCTCGGTAACCGGATGGCTGGCAGGGAGAACTAATTGGTACCGTCGACTACTTTCAATTGGCCACTACACCGCTCGGTAACCGGATCGCTGGCAGGGAGAACTAATTGGTACCGTCGACTACTTTCAATTGGCCACTACACTGCTCGGTAACCGGATGGCTGGCAGGGAGATTCTAACTGGTACCGTCGACTACTTTGGCTAGTACACCGCTCGGTAACCGGATCGCTCAGTCGCTTTTCGACGGCACCAACGCACCGACCCAGCCTTAATTAGGCAATGTTGTAGTTCACGCAGAATTTGATGCATCCGACCGCCGGATTGTTGTACAGGTTGAGCTTCGTGCCAACCGCAGCGCAGTCGTAGAAGAACATGTAGAGTCCTCGGTCGGCCGGGAGTTGCTGTTTGCCAAACACACTGACGCTCACAATGGATGCTATCTGCGACCCGATACCGTAGGGCATGAACTTCACATCCGAGTACACCGACGGTTCGGTATTCGGCAGCAGTTCGATCGGAGGTTGATTTTGATGCCCTGGTTCTGAATCAGTTGCCTGTCGACGGCCCAAACGGCGTCGTCCAGTAATTCGCACCGGTGCAGACTTGAACGCGCAGCTCGACAGCCGACCCCCGGCGGATGACTCGAATCGTGTTGACGGTGTCGTCCGTCGACACTAGCGGCGCAGGGTTTGGAAGAAGGACCGACGCGTTTCCGCGAATAGGCCACCAGTAGTCCCATTGGCTCTGCGGGTCACGGTTGTTCCGATCGACAATATTCAGCGCAAATAACGACGTTGGCGGTAAGTCGATCATCAACTGAAATGGGCGCGGCATTGATGGCTGACTGCCGCAACAGACATCGCCGACTGAGAGTACGGCTCGGCTAAAGTGCGCCGCAGACTGAACCGACACCTACTAACAGTACAGTATCAGCCTGATAACGGAACTATGAACGCTGCGCATCGAACTGAACTGCGTGACCCTCGGCAGCTATCAACATGCCGAACATGCAATCGTTGTCAACTCACGTCGTTTTCGGTCAGCTGTGTGATGCGGGCACGGAGGTCGGTGTTCTGGGTGGTGAGAGCGGATATCAGGCTGGTTGGACATGACGGCGACCTGACTCGCAAGCGCGGCAACTTGGCTCGTCAGCGCACGGCAGTCATCTTCTCCTGTAGCGTCGCCGTTTCGCCGCCATAATACACGTCGCCATCCAAGCGAATTGAGCTAGCGCCGGTGACGCGCACCGTGCGACCCGCGGGCGTGCTGAGGACGAGGTCCCACCTCGCACGTGTCCGACAGCACCAGCGAGGGGCCGCAGACGGCGGCGACGAGTAGGGCAACATAAGCGTAGCTGAGACGTGGAGCTGCCATCGCCGGGACTGCTGCCGCACGTACAATGCCGGCGGTCGGAGATTGGTCTCGTGATTCGCCAGCCCCCGGCCCTCTCGCCTACACTAGTAGAAAGACTAAGGCTCACAACTCACAGATTCAGCCGATGTACGTCTGATCAGCGCCGCGCACAGCAAGAGTACAACTTGTACAGATCAGGAGGTGCACCGTACCATGGGCGGGTCCGTGTGCGGGTCGCGTGATCATAATGCAGGCAGGTGCGTCGGGCCGGTTGTTAGCACGCAGATTGATGAAATTTTTACCAAAAATGTACTCCCCAGTCTGGGGTTCACTTCACCTACCGGAGGTAGGTAGCAGTGACCATGCGGTTCGTGCGGTGCATCGGAGATGACTGTTGCAGGATCGCACATCATTGGCTGCCTGTGTTTGTCGCAAGATGCTCTAACAGCGACTCCGCCAATGACGTTAGTGGCCATTTCTTTATTTATTTTTTTCGTGAGCCCACTCCTAGGCACCCACGGCAGTTTTCCGCCAGAGTTGCCCGGCCGGCTCGCCTTTCATCACGCCGACTGGGTGGTTGTCTACAGTACTATCTGTAGAGCAATCGGTCGGCCTTAGTTTACCTCGTGCCACAGTCGAAAATGCGGCCAGTTGTTCGCCGTGGCCGTATGCAGCCTGCAATGGGCGCTGTATGGGCCGTAGTAATAGCACTGGCCGGCGCTTGGTCCTTCCGTTGGTGTTTTTGGGGACGCCAACTACGTGCGGGCGGGGCAGGGCGCCGGCGCGGCCTGGGAGAACGGGACGCTGTGGCAGCGGAGCGCAACGACACCCGCGACGCCCTTCTTCCCCTGCACAGAGCAGGTGGCGAACCTCCCCATTCAGTCGACCGTTGCCATTGGCGGCCGTGCGCGCTCGGCGCTCATCCAAGTCTCGAAGGGCGCGACGATGCAGCTCGCAAAGGGAAGCATGCTCCAACTGCGCGCCAATCAACCCGCCGCCCCGTGGTGCAGCGTGCCTTCGCGCGGTCCGAGTCAGAGCCCGCGGGTGGGCCCCACCATTCTGCCGCCGCAGACGTACGTCTACGTCGAGAGCGAATGGACGTGGAGAATCGATCTGCCGTCGCTGTTTTCGACCAACGGCATCGACGGGGAAACGCTCGCATACAACGTCTCTTGGACGCCCGCGCTGATTCCGGGCTCTCACGGCTCGAGCATGTGGTTCGACACGGCGACGTCCGTGCTGCACGTGTTTATTCCGACGATGGCGACGCCGGCGCAGCCAACGGCTTCAATGTGACAATCACGGCGTCGACCTCGAGCCTCACGCCCGCGCTCCAGTGGACGCTCATACGCACGACGTCAGCGTCGCTGGTGGTGACGGGCATATCGGACGTCATCCTGCAGTACGACGCCCGCAAGCGGTTCCAGGGATTCGGCGGGATTCACGTGGGCACGCCGCCAGGCCGCGTCGTAACCGTGCGGTTCGACATTGACCGCATCGGAAATGGCGAGCTCGTTGGCGGCGGCATCAACTCGACGTTCACCATGCCGGACCCAAAGACGGGAGGCGGCAACATCACGTGGACGACGGTGGGAACGCAGGAGCAGGTCAACGCCGTCCTCGCGAACCTCATCTTCCTCCCAAACGACTTTCAGCAGACGGCGACCATTCGCGTGACCGTGAGCGACGAGAAATTCAACGACCCCGTCGTCGGCCGGTTGCGCCTGTACTGTCCGAATGAGTACAACACGGCGCCCCACCTGCGCTACCCCGGGTCGACCGTCGAGACGAAGGACGGGGCGTTTCAGGTCGGCCAAAAGTTCTTCGTGGACCTCGCGGCCGCGTTCACCGACGACGACGTGGCGCAGCAGGGCGACAGGCTCACGTACACGGCCGTTTACATTGCGGCGGACGGCCGATCGATGCCCCTGTGGGAGGCGCAGGACATTGCCGCTTGGGGTTGCACACTCAACCCGGCCACGGGCATTCTCAGCGGAAAGCCAACGAAGGCCGGGACGTACCAGTTCCGCGCGTCAGCGACGGACCTCCGCGGCGCTACGGCGGACGCATTCCTGAATGCCGTGGTCACCGCGCCCGCCAAGCAAGGGTCGGACGGGATCCCCGACTACGTCATCACGATTGCGACGACGGCGGGGACGGCGCTTTTGACGGTGCTCACTTGGGCGCTGATCCAAGTCTCCAAGGCGCTGCGCACTCGCGGCAACAGGCACTTCAACCCGCTCGCGTACTGCGTGCAGGTGAATCTCGGGATGGAGAGCGTCGGGAAGTTCGCGTCCGGACACGAGAAGGGGGGCAGCGAGGGGCTCGCCTTCCACCACAACATCCTGCAGATCGTGCAGCTGTTCGTTGACCTCGTCAAGGCGCGGCGCGCGGACTCGGCGTCGCCCGTCGCCCAGAAGATGCCGCAGGAGATCTACGAGGAAATCGAGACGCTGTACGAGGAGGCGACGGCCGTCGTGCTCGTGTCGGAGAACGCGCAGGAGCACTTTGACAAGATGGCCACGTACGGCATGCTCCTCACGCGCGCGGCCAAGGGCATCCCCGCCATTCGCAAGAGCGGTCCCCTCGTCGACTTCAGTCTGTGCGGCCTGCGCTTCCGCATCTTTAGTGGGATTGAGAACGCGCACTTTGAGCACTTTCGCGTGCAGATCGTCGAGGAGATGGTCCGGCTCGCCGTGGAAGGCGGCGCCGAGCTGCTGCAGGAGCGAAGCAAGCGCCGCGCGCGCGAGGCCGAGAGAGAGAAAACGGCCGCCGCACACCCGAAGCGCGCGAGCATCGGGCGGAAGAAGGGCGCCATCATGTGAATGACGGACAGCACGGAGGCGTTCGCGATGGACGAGGTGCTGTACAGCCGGCCGACGTCGTTCACGGGCACGGCGCCGTGAGGGGCACACGCACACGCCAACACCATGTGCGGTGTAAACAAGCAAACAATGTCGCAGCAACGTAATGCACACTGCGCGAGAGTGAGGCTGTACAAAACGAAGGTACATTGCAGTCGCATGACGAGAGCGGCACGCATTGCGAGCGGCTGATTTAGCTGGCCCACACATAAAAGTAGGTCGCCTGCCACACGGGGAGGTACTCGAGAAGCGCAGCTGAGAGAAGAGCGAGGCGCACGTGAGCATCCAACACAAGCCGCACGTGCGCACACGCACGCACATACATATGCACGCAAACACGAGCACGCACGCACCAATGACATTTCCGACGAGGGGAAGCGAAGTGAGCGACCGCCCAAACCGCTCGATGAAGTCTCTGCAATTGCATCGCAAGAAATGGTCAGCGTAACGCGGCACGTGACAGCCAGCCAGTCAGTCATTACCACCACACCGCTCTGTTTACGTGCGTGCGCGCATCCGCCACGTGAGCAGATCGCCCCAGCTGCAGACGCCCTCTCTCTGTCCCCCTCTAATGTGGATGACAACGGTCTATGATATAAGCGGGCCCGACATCCCTCCCTCCCTTCCTCCAACCGCATCCCATTCGGCCAACAAACAGCAACTCACTTTGAGAATGCGTTGAACATGGGATCGCGCACAAGGTAAAACACGATGGCGAAGGTGCGCCGCGTAATCTCCGCGCGCTGCGACGCCGACATGCGCGCGTGCCCCTTGCGGTACAGCCCGAGGGACGCGAGGTCGAGCGCCAGTGAAATGAGGAACGGTGCCCAGCTGCGTGCACGCGCACTCTGCTGCAAAGCATTCCTCTGCGTCGAATAGCAAAGCGAGTCGGGCGACAGGGCGAAGGTGGATTAAGGCAACGTAAAGCAGTACATACGCGAAACGGGTCGTGGCGTGCGTAACGACGAATTGTGAAGAGAGCAGAGTTGGGAGATAGCGACAGTAAGTGAGTGGCTAGCCATGTGTGTGCGGGCACCAACATACTGACATCGTCACAATGGCCCTTGTGTGCAATGGACACAAGGGGCGATCCTATGATTTGAGGCAGACAACACCAGAACAGCGATGGCACCCACGTCGTCCGCTGAAGAAAACTGGGAAGAGTGCCGCCGCGACACAACATTCAACGCAAGCACTGCGCGCGGGACAGGGATTAGGAAGTTCCAAAATTTGTTGTAGCCGCGACATGTGTGCGTGTGTGTGCCTGCATCTGTGCGTGTGTGCGCGCGGTGCGTACAAACGCGCGCGTGTGTTGGATATGAGCGTGTGCGTGTGACCAAGTATGGTCCCCAGAGCATCACAGCGTCCGAGCATGAGCAACGCGCAGTCAAGTGAGGGAAACACCCACAGTACACCAGAGGGCGCGCAATTTTGATGACTTCCGCAGCGACTTCGCGCGGGAGGAGCGCAGCGCGGTCACGTGGCGCCTCGGCCCTGTCGGACCAGCACACGCGGTGTGAGTGACACGAAAACAGTATGATTGCGTGCTTGATCTCCGTGCACTCGAGAGCCCATTCACACACACACACACACACACACGCACGCACACACACACACACACACACACACACACACACACACACACACACACACACACACACACACACACACACACACACACACACACACACACACACACACACACACACACACACACACAAGTCGCAACACCCCACGTAGCCACCCACTTGTCCGCGCCGCCCATTCCAAACAGCGAGAGCGCATCCCCACTGCCCCCAAAACGACGCAGCCGCGCGAGTCCCTCCCGCAACATCTTCCCCTCGGCGCTGTCGGCCGTGCGCGCGGCGAGCGTGTGCTTCAGCACGAGGCGCTTCTTGGCGGGCGACGGAGACGGGCTCTCTCTCTGCGCACGGTTGTCCGCACGCTGTGTGTGCTGTCCGGACGCCCGCGCGCGGAGTTCGCCGACGACCGACTCGCGGTCGAGGGGCGCAAGGGCGGGCGTTGGGACGGGTCCTATCTTGAGGCCGCATAGCACGTACAGTCGGAGTGCAGCCCTGTAACGGGCGGGGTCAGCAAAGCACGCACCGCAGGCATTAACAGAGCGCGATTAACTCGCAGAAACACCGGGGAAAAGGCAGGCAACCACGCAGTGACAAACGAGGGCGGCACTGAATACACAGCGCACACACAGAGCGCGCACACGGCCAATGGCTCAACATTCCCATTTACGCACATCACGCCGTGCCCCACTGCGCCTCGCAAACTCACTTGAGCATCTCGATGGCGGCAATGGCCCTCCCGCGCGCGCGTACCCCGCCAAAGCGCGCGGCGACCATTTCGACGAATACTTCCGCGTGCTCAAGGGTGGAAATCACGCGTGCGACAGACGCGTACGCCCCGTCCGTCGCGACGTCGTCCCCAAGCGCACCGTGGACGTCGACGCCCACTTCGACAGCGCGCTTGCGGAGAATGGCATCGTGATAATCGCCGAGGAGATTAAAGGCGGCGTAAATGAATTCGGACGCGACTTCCGAGTCTTGGAAGCGCCCTGAGACAACAGGAGCACACGGGGGGAGCAGGATGAGTATGCCTCTGACACACACGCGCACACACGCACGCACGCACGCATGCACGCACACACACACCCGGGAGGGCATACGTGAGAAAGCGCGCAATGGACTCGATTTGAGAGAGGTATTCGGGCGATCGCAACACAAACGCTTCGTATCGGCCAAGCAGCGACGAAGCTGAAGCTGACGGCGCATCCATCTCTGGCAAGAGCACGCAGCCACACGCACCCTTCCCACAACACGTGGAAGCCACACATAAGCAGTCGCAAGGCGCAGTGAGCGATGAGTTGGCTAATGCTCCAAACAGCAGTCACGTGCTATCATCAGGGTCTTCATTCAATACGCAGACCACAAGCGATGCGAAGGCGAATGGCGCAAAAAGGCGGCGCGGCATGCGACCGCGTCCGCGCTCTCAGTGTTGAGGCCGCGGTCGTTCGCCCGATGTACCATCCGGGCTGCCGTCACAGCAAGCGTTGTGGCGACGTTGGGCGGAAGCCTTTCCACTTCACGTCCCAGCGATGCCAACTCGTACAGCGCGTACGCATGACGATACGACTGCCGCTCGTCGTCTGCGGGGACGTCGACGTTAAAGCACGCGGCCCGACAGAGGTAGCTGAACGCTTCACTCGGATTTTCGCGGCGAAGTGCGCAGCCGAGCTCGTAGAGTGCCTCGAGGGATCCTGCGTCGGCAGCCTCTCCCAGTCGAGCGCGGGCATCTCGCAGCCCTTCGGCGTCGCCGTCGGTTTGATCGTCCCTCGCCATCCTGGCCGTGTAGAATCTAAAAAGCTCGCAGATAGCCCCCGGGTGGCCGGTGTCCGCTGCCACGCGGAGGGAAGCGAGCGCTCGCGTCACGTCATCGTGGTAATCATTTTCGTGTCTCTCCTTCTTTTTGGCCGCCATTTCTAGCCGCGACAGTCCGTGGAAGAAGGCGCACTGCATGTTCATGCGTGCGCTTGCGCCCTCGGCGAAGTTCCTCTCGGCCTCCGCGGAGAAGTTGCGCAGACTCGTGCCCGGGTCCATAAGGTGCCTGTCGCACATTGCGAGTTCGAAGCGGAACACGTCGGGGTCCCATCCGACCGGCGTTTGGTTGGCGCATCTATACAGAAAGGATGCGTGACGAGTGGTCCCGTCGCGGTACTCGTCGGCAGGGTCTCGATCGCCGGCCACCTTGTCGCCGATGGTGGTGACTCCAAGCCCCGCCCGCACGTTCTCATGGGTCACGAGGAGAAGGTAGAGGTGAAAGCGCGCCCGATCCAGGTCCCGCTCATTCCGCTCGCGCTCGTCCCTCGAACGGTTGTCCGGATTGTCGCGCGGACGGTTGACAAATGCGAGGAAATGGCTGCGCGCGCGATCCATCGCCTCGAACGACGGCCTGTGGAAGTTGATTAGCGCTTCGTCGAGCAGCTGGTTAGTGAGTGCCATAGCGATGTTGCTCCGCGTGACACTCGAGAGGTTAAAGGGATGCTGCTTGGCCCGACTGAGGACGAACGAGCTAAACTGCAGCGCTGATGACCTAGGCGGCTTTTATACTCGAGCGCACACTTTCGTCGCACAATCCTTAGCACGCCGCGCTACACACGCACAGCACACACTGCACCCAGGCACGGCACACACACACACACACACACGCACAGTTTCACATGAGCGTTGCAATTCGTTCGTGGGTGACGTCATCCTTCGCCGGATAACACACACACATACACACACACGCGCGCGCACACACACGCACAGAGAGAGAGAGAGTCACATGATTGTTGCAAAAGCGTGACGTCAATCCTTCGCCGCCGACGACGAACGGCAGCCAGCGCCGAAGTTAACAACGGTCACGTGGGTTGATGTCCGGACGCAGTGGCTGGTAACCCGGCCAAACGTTGGCGCCCACTGCGTCAGCCCAGCGACATACGACGACGACGCGCAGTTCCGTCCACAGGGTTCGCCGGCCCTGCGATCAGTTCGCCGCCAGTGGTTCCCCACATGGCTCACCGCACCGCGTCAGTCACGGTGCCGCAAACAGCCTCAGTATTTCTGGCATGAGGCCGGCGCCACCACCGACAACGCCGGCCGACATCCGCCGGGCGGACGGCTCACAGGATGCCGCATATGCCGCCGCGCGAGACGGTCGCCGTGGGTTGCGCAGGCGATTTACCGCCCACATTCGCACTCGCGTTCTGCGGTGCAGTTGTGGCACGTGGCGGCGGTTGCGCAACGGTAGCTTTGTCGTCTGCTGAGACCATCGACGCTTGGGCAGTACTTGACGCCGCGCCCTCCTCGACACTCGACGCCGCGCCAGTTACTTTTGCGCGCACAGAATCGCTCCGACTCTTCGCGGCATGGAAGCAGCGCACGGCTTCCTCTGCGACCTCTGCGAACGTCGGCCGTTGCGCGGGGTCTTGATCCCAGCTGCGCTGCATCAGGGCGGCGTACGCGGGCGCGCAGTTGTCGGGAATTTTGGGGCGCTCGCCGGCCAACACGGCCTTCACTGTCTGCACCATGCTATGCGACTTCCACACGCCGTCGAAGCCCGTCGCGATCTCCCACATCAACAGACCGTACGCGTACACGTCGCACTTTTCAGAGAAGGGCGCGTCGCCGGAGAGGAGTTCGGGTGCCGCGCGCGACGGGTCGACCGCGTGACCGGAAGGCGTCGACACGTCAATGTCAGAGAGAAGAACGCGCGAGCCGTCGGTTGAGAGCATGACAGTGGACGCCTGGTGCGAACAAGGAGGCGCGTACGTGTGTCAGTGGCGGAAAGGGGCCTCTATTCATCGCAAGATCTTTTCGTGCGCTGTGCGTGCGTGTGGATCTCTGCGTTGTGCTGTGTTTGGCGAATCAAGGCCCGCGGCAAGACTCGAAGCAGTGCGCACACAGACTGGCAGCGAGTGGATAGGGACACACAGGCGCAATCAGACTCACCTTGAGGTTGCCATGGGCGACGGGCGGACTGTGGCTGTAAAGGTGTGCCATGCCCAGCGCTATCTCCGACGCCCACCACCACCGCGTGTCCCACGGCGCCTTTCCCGAAAGCGCGGCGACAAACTCGTTCGCCCTCTCGAACACGACGCACTCGTTGCCGGGCTCGGTGCACATGCCGAGGCACCTGAGCACGTGACGCGGCGACAGCTTCCGCAGGGTGCGCACGCGCGCAACCGTCTCGGGCGTTGCGCCATCGCGCAGCCAAACAATGGCGACGGGTTGTCCGTTGTAGAAACCGGGGGCAGTCGTCGCAAATGCCCCGTGACCGAGTTGCGGCTCAAGCGTGATGTCCGCGAAGGAAATGAAGAAGACGTCGGACTCTGTTTCGGCGTATACTGCAGTGTCCAGCGGCGGCTTCACCGCACTGTCGACGTGGCCCTGTGTGGGCGGCGCAGGCTCCGACGCCGAGCCCATTTCCGCGGGAGGGGACATAAGGCGGCACCAGATTGAGGCTTTTTTGTTTGATGCTTTTCGCTTTTAAATTTAGTGAGCATGCGCCAGTTGTCAGGGCCGCGCTTTGGTATGTGTCTGGACACCTCCTGCTCACAGAAGTCCAGACAGCTGGCCAGGAGGAACTCCACTCCCTCTTTGTATTGTACAGCAGTTTGCCGGTCCGGCCCCAGCATGCTAACAGTGCACACATCGACACGCCGCGCTCACACAGCACACCAACCCAAACTCTCTTTCTCGACCAAGTGGTATTCAACTTTGGGCAAAACTTGTATTGTAGCCGGCGGGGTCCCGCCCCAGCAATACGGCCAAACACGGTACACGCGCTCACACACATCACACAAACGCAGACTCTTTTTCGATGCTAAGAGTAGATGGCCGCCGATGTTCAGTTGCTCGCCGGGTAGATGGTCGCAATCCACTGGGCCGAGGTCGCCTGGGCCCACATCCAGCACGACATGCCGGCCGTGTAGTCAATGTCCGTGCGTGCCTGGGACACAAACGTCGCGAGGTCAGCGGCCGACACGTAGCCGTTGCTGGCGTCGCTCGTCTCGAGGTACTTGGTCACGGTGACCTTCTCGAGGGGAACGCCGTACGACGCAATTTCCGCGACGGACGTCCCGGGGAATGAGGCGCAGTCGCTCACGGACGTCTGGAAGATGCCGTCGTACGTCGTGTAGCAAGACCCGCCCTGGTTGTAATACTGGACATTGTACCAGTCCACGGCCCCCTGCGCGCTCGCCTCCACGCTCGAGTAGCCGCCCGTCTTCCCAGGCCACATGGACGCCTCCCCAATCTTCCCAAAGTACGGCGCCTGCGGGGCGTGCGACACGAAGGAGACGTACTTCTTGGCGGCAATCGATGCGTCGGCGAGGAACTGCACGAGCTGCGTGTCCGTGAGCGGAGAAGCCGTGAACCCGGGACCAAAGTTCTCGACGTCAAAGTCGACGCCGTCGAGGTTGTTCGCCGCGGCCCACTGGCCCACTGCGGTGCCGTACGCCGTGCCCGAGCTGAACTGCTTCCAGGGAAGGTCCGTCGAACCGCCCGCAGACACCATCACGATGGCGCCCTTCGAGTGCGCGTAGTTGACGGCGGCAATCTGCTGCTCGGCTGGAACGGCGCCCCACACCTGCGCCATATCCACCGCGCCCGAAGTGGAGAGCCAAAACGCGATCACGACGACGTTGTAGCCATCGTCGACAATCTGCGTGACCGTCTCTGCGCCGTTGTTCCAGTCGACGTCGCGGTAGTCGACATAGACGACCTTGCGGGGAAGCGTGAGGGTGGGCGCCGCCGTCGTGCGCCGGGCGGGCTGATGGGCTGAATTGACCGCGTGCTTCACCGGAAGCGCCGCGACAAATGCCACGAGGAGGGCGGCGGTGACGGCGGTGCCGAGAATGAAGGAACGTCCGAATTGCGCCATGATTGCATCTGATTTCGCAGTTGCGCGGTTGCTGCTGAAGAGTAATGGTAGTTGAGAGAGAAGACTCAGAGTTGAAGACTTGGTTGAGGACTGCTGTTGCACGACTGTGAAGGGAATGCGTGACCCTTAAATACGTTCGCGTACGCATGGTTGCAGGGGCGCGGCGCTAAACTTCCGAGGGTCGCACAGTTGCGGCGCACGCACACATCATCGGAGGTAACCTGCATTTTCACGGGACGCACACTCACGCGCATGTGCGCATGCGCGTTGTGTGAGGGGTATACCGAGCGGTGCGTTGTTGTCAGAGTCGGAAATTTGAAAAGGTTTCCGCAAAAGCGCGCGCAAACGTGCCGCTCACTTCGGAACACGGCGCACGCCACGTCTATTCTGGTGTGAGTCACAAGGCCAGTCGACCCCATAAATAGATTTAGGCCGTTCTGTACCCAGAAATAGTAATCAAACCGTGGATATGTCCTATCATGGTTGACCTGTCAATTGAAAAATGCCTAAATTAGCGCAAACTGGCAGTTCTATAAATAACTCATTCCGCCACGAGGGCATATCCCGTCACTGCCGGCACAACCGGACCATTCAAGGGCCCCCCCCCGCAGCGACTGACCAGCACAGCCCCGCCGGGAATCTCCCCAAGGGCGTGCGGGTCGTCGGGCGGTTGACAGAGCCCGTCCGTTCACTGACAGCGCCGCAGCACCACCGCCTGAGTGGGCCGGCCGTGACTGACTGGGCAGTACTGTCAGGGTGTCGGGGGATCTCCCTGTCGGCGTGCTCCTCCTAGAATGTCCGAGGCTGCCGGACGGCGAGCCCCGCTCATGAAGGCCGCACCTGTCCCAGCCCTCCTGATTAGAGCGTATACAAAATCCACCATTCGGCCCGCCGTGCCGGGCACCGCGGGCGACTCGGCCTCAGTTCAGCAATACTTCAGTCTCGCTATTGAAGGAATTCTAAGTTAACGCAATCCAGATCCGACACGAAACCGTTTGCTTAATATTCAGCAGTTACTGTCACGGTAAACCCGCGGACACATTATGGCGCGCACCGTCGGTCATCAGCCGGCGCCGCCGCGTCGCCCTCTGTGCTGCTTCAGTCGGCGCCTGGACTCTGCCAGTAGCCCACCTACTGACACATCGTACGACGGCCTCTTCCAAGAGTCTGCAAGCGACTGCGCAATGCTCCGGGCCGGGACGCCTTCACAGACTGAATTGCGTAAGAGAAAGGTGCCCTCAAGAAGCCACTCACCGTCGCAAACTTGGCTCCTCGTGCCTTCGGGCGGTTCCAACGGTAACGTGCCGGCGGAGGAGCTCGTCGCATTTGTAAGCAAGGCCCAGGCGGAGATCAAGTACGCGGCGGGCATTGCGGCCGCGTGCGGCGGAGCCTGAACGCCCGGGGCGTGCCGGCGTGCAACTGAAATTTCGGGACAATCTACCCAAGTCGAACTGGCCGGCGTCTGTATGTATATGGTATGGGCGTATAAGAGCGTGCGTGTGTGTGTACATGTGAGTGCGCATCTGCGTTTACAGTGTTCGAAGTACACAGCGGGTAGTACTGGCAGCGCCGGCCGGGCGAGCCGTGACAGTAAAATCACCGAAATATGACATTCTTCGCACAAAACTTTCACACATTTCACTTTCGACACGTTTAAAGTGGACGCAAGCGTGTGTATGTGAGGGCGCCAGCGGAATGCAAAGGAAGATTGGGCTTGAGAGAAACGGTGAATAACTGCTGGGCAACATCAGTTTTGAATTTGGCGCGCTTTCTGAAACATCTGATCGTAAGGACCCACATTGTTGGCTTCCCCTACGCCGGTGACGCACACGCACTTTTGTTTAAAACAGCGCACACACTCGCCCCCACATACTCACACACGCCGAAGGATTCGCACGAAAGTAGACGCGAACTCCCCTTCCCCTTAGTACGCGACGCACGCAGGCGTACCATTTCTCCTCGGCGCATCGCATGGCGTGCGCCAAGTGACACGTGCGACTGCACTCAGACAAGTGCGGAAAAAAGCCGCGCAAAATGGCGTCAAAAGTGGCGGGCGCATGGCCACTCGCGGACGGCTCCGAAGGAAAGGTGCGATTGCGGTTGAACTGCGACTGGAGAGTGCGATTTCTTGCTGACAACGCAACGGCGCTCCGGCAAATGTAACTCGATCTCGCACACGCACGTGCATTTGCACACTTACGCGCGCACTGAGAGCCCCCTTCTGGCGTGCGCCCGCCGCAGTTGTTGCTTGAGCGAGTGTTCGGCACGACAGCCGCCAGCGCGTGCGCCATTGCCTGCAACGCAGCGTCCGGCATCATCGCGTTTCCAGCCGGGTGGGTGGCCGTGCGCTTCTTTCGTGAGATGCGCAACGGCGGTGCTGTTCGCATCGTGTCCGTGGCTCAATGCCGTTCTTGCGTGTTGTGTTGGCATTACATTGTGGCATGCACTCTACAGTGTGTGCGGGAATACACTGCCTATGGGGACGTTCATCATATGCATGCACGTACGCACGTGCGTCCGCACACACGCACGCACGCTGACATGCACCAATGCGCGCGCAGGTGCGTCGTCGTGCTTCAGCACCCCTTCCAGAACAAGCAGTCGCACTTGCACCATGGCTCGACCAAGAGCGTTCTGTCGCTCGCGTTCTCAGACAACGGCCAGTTCCTTGCCGTGGGAGAGGTGCGTGGAGTGCGCGTCGAGTGCCTGGAGCTGATGGGAATAGTGACTCTGGTGTGTGTATGGGCGTGTGAGGGGCAAAGAGAAGTGCCGATCAGTGAGTCTGCGTGCGCACACGTTGTTGGGGCATTTCCACCGCCCGTCAGCAAGAGGCTGGCGTGTTTGTGCCGCCCGTCTCTGTTGATCCGTCTCCACTTTCCTGCACATTGCCCGCTCCTCTTTTTCATGACCCCCCCCCCCCCCCCCCCCCCCCTCTCTCTCTTCTTTCCGTCTCTCTCTCCGTCGCACGTCAAAGGCCGGCCACAACCCAAGCGTCGTCGTGTGGGACTTGGAGAGCGGGTGCGTCGTCGCGGAGCTGTCGGGACACACGCATGGGGTTGCGGCGGTGACGTTCTCGCCGGGCGAGAAGTACGTCGTCTCGGTGGGCGTTGTGCACGACGGCGGCGTCCACGTGTGGAACTGGCGACAGGGCACTCGCGTGGCCTCCGGGAAGGTCTCGTCGAAGGTGCGCCTGCGATGCTATGTTCGCTGTGCGCGCCCATGTGTTTTGGTGTGTGAGGCGAGCGTTTCTGTGTCTTTGTTTGCGTTTGGGCGCGCGTGTACCTGTGTGTGCGTGTGTGTGTTTGTATTTGCGTCCGAGACGAAGAGGACAGAGGGCGACGCGGATTCCATGCCTTGTAGAAACCACTTGCGTGATGTGAATCCAATCGGCGTTGCAGTAGATGTGCATCCCATTGTTACTACAGGCCGCGATTGCACGGTGTGCGATTACACTCTCGTCTCACCCGCGCGCACGCGCAGGTCAACTCGCTCTCCTTCTCCGAAACGGGCGCGTTCTTTGTCACAGCGGGTAACCGACATGTCAAGTTCTGGTACATTGACGCTGAGGGAAAGTCCGCCAAGCCCGCTTCCGCCGCCGGCGCGGGATCGAAGGCATCCGGGGCCGCGGGGGCGGGGGCTGCGGCACGGACGGTGGCACTAGAGGGGAAGTCGGGCGTGCTTGGGTCGCACAGGGACAATAACTTTGTGTCTGTGGGCTGCGGGCGCGCGTCCAAGTCGACGTTCGCGGTGACGGAGGGCGGCATACTCTGCGCCTTTGGGGCGGGGAGGCTGCTCGAGAAATGGGTTGATCTCAAGGCACGTGTTTTCTGGTTCGCCATCATTCATGTCTGCGTACTTGTGCTTGTGTGTGTGTGTGTGTGTGCGTGTGTGTGTGTGTGTGTGTGTGTGTGTGTGTGCGTGCGTGCGTGCGTGCGTGCGTGCGTGCGTGGGGGAGGGGTGTGTATGGGTGTGGATGGTTGGGGGTGGAGAGAGCCTCGTCCGGTCACGTGACTGTTGCCTCTGCCATGTGTGGCGAGCGCAGGTGTCCCGCGCGTCTTCCATCTCCGTGACTGATCGCTTCATCGCCTGTGGATGCAACGACGGCGTCGTGCGGTGAGAACAGCTCTCTCTCTCTCTCTCTCTCTCTCTCTCTCTCTCTCTCTCTCTCTCTCTCTCTCTCTCTCT
>CALSCQ010001416.1:0-24920 GCA_943704525.1 Pigoraptor vietnamica | reverse complement strand
CACGCGCAGACCCGTTCGCTGTGGCGGCTGTGGGGAAGAAGCAGCCTCACTCGCACCATGCCCCATTGTTGGAGCCGGCTGCGTGGGTGACATTCGATCATCGGCGCGACCCTTGCTCGCCGCAGCCACCGCAGCGCGCACGCGGGCAAAGTCAGGGGCTCCGCCCCACGCGGATTGCGCAGTGGGCTTCAACTCGGGCCTGTGGTGTCCGCCAGGTCCCGCCTTCCAGTTCCCGAGCGCCCACGTGGGCGTTGGTGAACCCACAACGTTTGGCAACGCCATCGCCTGGCTTCCGTGCACGAGCGACTGCGCATCATCCGCGGCCGCTTGCGGCTCAGAGTGCGGGACTTCCACTACCTCGATATCGTCTAAACCACCGCCCGCGTCCACTGGCGCGGCCATCTTCGATCACGGACGCCGGCCGACAGTCAGTCGACACGCTCGACGGACGATGGACGCAGTGTGCGGTTGAACGGCCGGCATTGGCCGCCCGCGGGACCTTTTTCGTCAGTGCGCTGCAAGCAGGGGGCACGCAGAGGGCCACAGCCGCGCCGCCGGCAGCGAAATCAGCCGCGACTGCGTATTAATAATTAACCGTGGCGGGAGTAATCTGCAAATTTCGAATTTGGTGCTCGCGGTCAGCATCGTCACGGTGCTCGCGGTCAGCATCCGATAGGAATGTTGCCGTGACACGAAATGTTATGTGCCACGGCTGCGCAAACACATGCAGCGCAGAATAGCAAAACGGAATGCATAACACGACGTCAAATTGGGCAGTAGACACGGAATGCGAAGCCGAAAAAACCACACGGCTTTTGATAAAATCAGCTCTAAGAAACCGCACGTGACAACAGCCGACGGCGACCCATGCATCTCCTCACCAATTCAATGCCGGACCGTCGGCATCTCGTGAGCGGAAACTGAAAGAATGAACGACGGTCGGCAATCCACTTGAAGGCCGACGAGGCAAGAAAGACTGAGATGCCGATGAAACACCTGCCGCCGTGATACTGCACTCAGAAAAAACTCAACGGTCAGGTCACGGCAGAAGGCACTGACATTCAAGCGAATTCTGATTCCCGATGCCTGATGTGAATCACGCCAATGTCACTGCCGTGTCACTGAAAACTCAGTGTTCACGGGCACGGCACCGTGTCAAGACGGATCCACCCACCCGGCTTCATCAATCGGCAACCTTCGAGCTTTCCGTTTCCCGACTGGCAAAAAGCGGCGAGGCGACTGAGGCAAAAACGCCTCTCAGAAGGATCCCTCGCGGCGCGTCACACCATGATAAGACGCCGAGTCACAATCCAGAGCGTGGTGAGAAAGGCTCGGGGTGCGTCGGTGTCACACACTGGAGGACGCCCATAGCAACGCCCATGACGACGGGGTCCGGGTCCAGATTAACTTGGATCCTACCAAGTGGCAGCAAAAAATAGAATGTGCCTACCTGGATTTAGAGAGTCCGGCACGAACTCCGTTTTCAAAAACTCGGGCGCCGGCGGTGCCGCAGGCCGCCCGGCTGAAGCGGCGGTTGACGGACCCGGACTGGCCGGATCGGCCGGCCGGCGACAACCGCTGGGTGCCGGTGCTTAACGCGCCGTCCCAGCAGAAGTGCCCCGTGCCGGCTGCGATTGCCGAGACGCGCCTGGCGGCCCCGGCCGGCCGGTCATATGCGGTGGCCCGCGGGGTCGTGACTCCCGGAGCGGCGATTCGGCCTGAACTACCCGTCCGAGCGGAGCTGGTCACGGCCTCGCTCGGGCTCCCGCCAGGCGGCAACACGAATAGAGGCCCGGTTCGGTATCCAGCCCATGTCTGCTCAATGGGGTGGAAGTAAATCGGAACGGAAGGTGTCGGGAAGCTATCGCCCTAAGACTTGTCGTCCAGATGCTTCACACGGTTGTACAGTCCCGTCATTC
Source organism: Pigoraptor vietnamica (assembly GCA_943704525.1). Taxonomy (NCBI): domain Eukaryota; class Filasterea; order Ministeriida; family Capsasporidae; genus Pigoraptor; species Pigoraptor vietnamica. The sequence goes on along the minus strand of CALSCQ010001416.1, from coordinate 23,001 downwards.
CAAGGAGTGCCGTCGTCGTTGCGGAGGCAAGAATCAAAGCGCGCCGGGGCCGGTGGAAGGCGATGCGTGCGGAAAGCTGACTTTTCTTAACGGCGATTTTTCAAATTAACGCTCGATTTGGCCCAATAAGGCATGTGCGCTCGTACTGACCTCTGCGAGGAAGCTTAAATAGCATCTTTAGACAAGTGCCCTCAGGTGTGCATCATATTGCAACACGCACATACACGACAGCTTCCAAGGGTTCGCCCCGCCCCGCCCGTCGCGTTTACTCGGCCGGCACAGCCAACGTAAACGGGATCGGCAGCCCGTTATCCGACGCCGCATCCCTGGACAAAGGTCCAGTCCGTGAGGTGGACGACAAGAGCGCCGCACGCCATCGTGTAGAAAAAGAAGGGGAGCGTCGGCAGCGACCGAAGCAGCGACGTCACGTCGATGCGCTTCTTCTGTTCCCACACCATGCACCCGTAGTCCACCACGAAACCGAACGTCAACATGAGCACAACATTGGCGATTTGGATGGCGTCGCCCCCGTTGGCGCTGTTGGGCGTAAAGTCGAAGAGGTAGCAGTTGTTGCGCGTGCGGAAAATCCTGCAAATGGGAAGTGGGATCCGTTTAGGGATACGGTCGGGGTAGCGACAGGCGTGTACCGACACAGTGGCACCGGCAGCCAACCCACCTCACAAGCACAAGGGCGGCGACGGCGGACTGCACTTCCACCAGTGTCTCAACGGCCAAATGCCCTGCATACACTTCGAAAATTCGCTGCTTCTGCCGCGCCCGCACCGCCAGGTCGATCGGCTGCTTCGACTGCGCGACCGTGCCACCCCTCATAAAGTGCGGCCCCAACGCGTTCGTGAGGCGGTTCAGCACCTTTTGTCGCGCAAAGTAGCTGCGACGCATCGCAATTTCGATGGCGCCGGCGAGCGCGTTCATCAGAAAAGCCTGTCCGACGGAGCGACTCTTGAACATCATAAGGCGTCCGATCATCTGCGCACGTGACAGTGACAATCAGATCGGCACACGAAGACGGAGTAGTACAACAGTGGGTTAGGGAGCACATCAACTAGAGATGAACCTTAAAATTTGTGTGAGCACACGGCCACTGTTACAGATAACTGACAACTCTGTCAGACGACACAAAACAGAAGAGAGAACAGTGACTGTGACTGTCGGCCACAGGCAAAGGTCAGGGGTACCACACGGAGGGTTCATCGCGCGCAGTCAATTACGCGGAACCCACCGAGAGGGCGACGCTGATTCAGTACCACAGCACAGTGCCATTTCCCGCGGGAAGTGAGCCCATATCCAAGACGCCTCGCCGAAGGAGAACCGACGCGCTCAGCGTCACGAGCGTGTGCGCAACGATGCGGAACGTGAGCACCACCGCGAAGCTGTCCGACACAATCGCACGCACGCAGATGCGCCCGTAGATGGCGAGGATCGCGACGGCCACGAGGACGCGCAGCGCAAACACGCGAAGCACGCGCTTCGGCTCGCGAAAGCCGGTGAGATCCGACTTGCGCGAGGCGCACATCAGCATGTCGTACAGCTGGTAGATGGGCGGGAGGAACGTCGGGACCTATGGGTTGGAGAGAGGGGCGAGGGTAGAGATGCGGAACAGTCAGCAGGTATCTGATTCTTAGAGGTGTCGGACATATTGAAGTGTGCGTCGAGGTGTAGTGTGTTGGTAATACAGGGCCTGATCCACACATGACATGGTGTTATGTGTCTAGCCACGATATGAAAGGGTGTGACACGAGAGAGCGACATGAGAGGCGCGAGCACAGTCCGTCAAGGGCGACAGAGCGCCCGGCGGTGGACTCACGAAGGTGTAGTCGTTCCATTGTCCCGCAGCGAAGAGCACACCGACGTACGCCACGTTGACGAGCGTGGGGAGGAGCGCACGAGCGGCGAGGCGGCGCGCAATGTTCGGGAAGCAGACGCAGCCCATAAGCCACACGCCGACGTGGACGACCGCGACGTAGAGCAGGCGCCAGAGAAAGGCGATGCTGCCCTGGCGGCACGTGACGTCGTAACCGTAACTGTTAATGCACGTCTTGTACGGAAGGGTTGAGAAGATTTGCGCGTAGACGATCATCACGACTCCCGCTTGAATGGCGCGACCGTAACTGCGTGCAAGGGACAGGAGGTTAATGGGACGCAGACGTGTGGGAAACGACGCGCATGTCTACGGGCAAAGCGAAATAGCAATGAGTCGTGTGTGTGCGTGTGTGTGTGCCGCCAGTGTGTGTGTTGTGCGCGTGTGTGTGCCGTCTGTGTGTGTGGTGTGTGGTGTGGTGTGTGTGGTGTGTGTGGTGTGTGGTGTGGTGTTTGTTGTGTGTGTGTGTGTGTGTGTGTGTTGTGGTGTGTGTGTATGTGTGTGTGTGGTGTTTGTTGTGTGTGTGTGCGTGTGTGTGTTGTGGTGTGTGTGTATGTGTGTGTGGTGTGTGGTGTGTGGTGTGGTGTGTGTGTGTGTGTTGTGCGCGTGTGTGTGCCGTCTGTGTGTGTGGTGTGTGGTGTGGTATGTGTGTGTGTGCGTGTGTGTGTGTGTGTGTGTGCCAGTGTGTGTGTCAGTTTTGTTATGTGTACTCGGCTGTGAGTCACATCAACCATCGCGCATGGCCGCTGATGCAGGATAAGCCCTCGTCACGGCACAAACTCGCATGCAAACACACACACGCCGGCACACACACGCGCATACATACAAAAAGACATACAGAAACACACTCACACACGCGCCTGCGCGTGCGTGCACACATACGGGGACAAAGTCGGACTTACGTCGTCGCAATTTCAACGAAGGTCTCGCGATACGTGGGTGGCTTGTACTCCTCTGTTTCGCGACTGACCGGAGTGGCACTCACTTGGCCCACTGTTGCCGCACGTCGCGCCTCTTTCACAAATGCTGCCACCGAAGGACGCAGCAGAATCGACATGTACGCAACGTCAGTTCGGTCCACCTCGTTCGTGGGTTGCAGTGAAGACTTCTGCGCTCTTGGAGGCTCAGGGACGTCGTTCAAACTCTCCATCGCAATCTCGCGCGCCAACGCTGTCAAGAGCTCGCCGTCAGTCACCGCACGATCGTCGACGACCGCTGGCGACGGAACCGACTCATCGGGGCCGGGCGACTGGCAAACCTCAATCGACACGGCGGGCATGGCAACACCGGCTCCCGCGCCGATTGCAGAAGCGCCGGCGCCGTCCCCCCCGGACGAATCATATGGAGCCTGTTCCGAGTCGGCATCGCCGTCACCGCAACCGTCGTGGTCACCCAACGTTAGTGGCCCCAACCCGCCCGCGGGCACGGTAACACTTGGCTGTGCGGCGGCGGCGTCCACGTCAGAGATGCGCGGCGCGTCAATGACAACGACGGGGGCACTCTGGGCGCTATCTTCTCGCCGGCTGCCAATAGGACTCCGCACTTCCGGTATGGGCGCGTCGTTATGGCGCCGCGACTTGGGCTTCGACGACCACTCCGGCGGTGCGCCCTCGGCCGGCGCAATGAGGTGCAGCGTATCGGTCAGCTCGAGGTACGACTGTGCGAGCTTGCGCTCCGCGCGCGCGATGAGCACCGGGAACTGCGCGAAGCCAAGGAGCGAGACCGTGTAGACGAGGCACCACTGCCACCGCAGCCCGATCTCCGTGCTCAGCCCGCATACGCACGTGACGGACGTCGCCAGCAACATCGCAATCACCACGGCCGACGTCCGCCTCATCTTGGAGAGCAGCTGCGCCTGGACGAGCGAGTGAAAGTGCGTGTAGTACGCCGCAGAGTGCAGCCGGTACCGCACGTCCTCGACCTGTTCCTTCGACGCAGCCTTCGATGCATACACGACGAGCTCCTTGATCGACCGCGCGAGCTCCTCGCTCATCACCGTCGCGCCAAAGAGAACGAGAAGAATAAACTCGAGGCCCGCGACAATGTGCGCGGCGCCCAACCCGATTCCAATCACGAGTATCGCCGCGTTCGCCGCACCGCTCGGCGTGAGTGCGGTCAGCGCAAACTCGCGATAAAAGTCGACGTATGTGGGTATCGGGACCGTCGCGTTGGCCGTTGCGGGCGTCCCGAACATCGCCGACTTGATCGCATCGCTCAGCCCGAGACTGAGGAAGGAGACGACGCACACGGCGACGAGGAAAGCAAGGTACGTGTACATGGCAATTTGGGCCCTCTTCGCTCTCTCCCTGCGAACCTTCTTGACGATCAGTCGCGGGCCGTTTTGTCCGACAGCCGCGATTCGGTCGAAGTGGACAATGGCGCCCCCGAACACGGCGCGCGCGTACAGCATGCCCGCCGTGGCAATCAAGATCATCACGTAGATCGACGCGTTCGCCGTGTTCGCGTCGTTGTCGTGGATTGCCTCACGGAAAAACTGGACGGCCTCGAACACAGGATAGCCGAAGAGCACCACGAGCGTGACGAGCGTGTGCAGTGCGAAGAGCAGGCGCGACGCCCATCGCACGAAGCTCTTGGAACTCTGGACGCGCGCCGGCGGAAGCACGCCGAGGGCTATCAGCACGCGAGCGAGGTAGGTCGCACGCAGCGCGCGATCCGTGTGTTTCGCGTTCGCCGTGAACAGCTGCAGCTCGGCGGCATCGACGTCCTGGACGGGAGCAGTGACGGTCAGCTCCGAAGACTCGTCCTGCGTGGTAAGCATTGCAAACACGCCGCTGTCGTCCCCGAGGGCCTGCGACCCAAAGAGCTGATTTCTGCCGGAACCATGCAGCATCTTGCGGCGGTCAGACCCCTTCAACTCGGCGCGCGCACGGCCGGCCAAATCCTCCTCATTGATGCCAGCGGTGTTCAGGCCGCCGGCTTGCGAGCGATGGAACTCGTGCGCCAGGAGAATTTGCGCGGGATCGACGACGAGGAGCTCCGCAACTCCGCCGTCGCCCATCTCGTGCGTTCCAGTCGGCGCCAGCGCCGTCTTCACGGGGATGCCGGCCACGCGCAGACCCCTTCGCTGCCGCCGCGGGGAAACTGGGTCCGCAGAGGCATCCTCATCCTCACTCGCATCAAGCGCTATGCTTGGCAACCCGGATTGCGTCGAGGGTACCACATGGTCACCGCCGTGACCGCCTTTCGGCGCGGAGGGCGGCACTGGGCCATCGGCGATACCCTTGTTCGCAGCAGCTACGGGGCGCACGTGGGCAAAGTCGGGGGCTCCTCCCCAATCGGACTGCGAAGTGAGCTTCACCTCGTGGCTGTCGTGTTCGCTGGCGGCCGAAGGACCCGGCCCCTGAGCGGCCTTCCAGTTCCCGAGTGCCGGCGTGTGAATGGGCGCTGGCGAACCCACAGCGTTTGGCAAGGCCATCGCCTGCGCCGCGTGGCTTCCGTCCGCGGGCGACCTCGATTCATCCGCGGCCGGTTGCGTCTCAGAGTGCGCGACTTCCACCACCTCGATATCGTCTAAACCGCCGCCCGCGTCCACTGGCGCGGCCATCTTCGATCAGGGACGACTCCACACGCGCCGACTTGACTGCCCTGCCGCCCCAGATGGACGTGCCGTCCCGTGCGACGCTTTGACCGCCCGGGTGTTACGTCGAACTGCCCCCGCGTCACCGGCACGACAACTGAACAATCTGCGAATTTTCAGCCGGTTTTGGGCTTGCGGTTAGCATGCCGCCGGCCACAGTGCTGTGTGGCGCAGAATAAGCCGATATTGCGTTCACAGGGCAGCTGTAGTGCAAACTGCCAGTGAAGCGCTAGACAGCGCAGAAAAAAAAAAATCGAAGCGAAATACGACAGACACAAACACTGACACTGGCACAGCGGATGCGCGTACTGTACTGACGTCGAGCCATTGACACGCCGGTGACCCGGACTGTCGCCAGGCCGTATTAAGAAATATCTATGCGTGGCCGAGTGCCGGACGCCATATGAAACACAGAAACTGCCAGTGAATTCACATGACACGCGCGGCGACTGCATAGCGACCCATTGAGGACGGACGGCAAGGCATGCATCTCCTCACAGACTGATGGCAATCTTATGAAGAGCCGGTCGAATTGAGTGAGGATGGCGGCTACCGACAAGATTCAGTCATGGGTTGATTGAAAGAAAATGAGGTGCAGCGATAGTAGGATTGCTTGCTCAGCCGTAGCCTCCATAAAGTGTTCACAGTGTTGCACGACCGCGCACTGACCGAGCTGACTCACCGATTCAATGCCAAAGCGCCGTGTCCTTCAGTGCCGCGGCCGGAGGCAACGGAAGCCAGGCGGCGAACCGCGCCCCTCTTACGCCGGACCGACTGACCATCGCGTCGGTCACTGACGGCACCGTGACTATGAAGACGTCTGCTCACTGAATCAGACCCAATCCGCACTGGTGGCGGAGCCGCAGTCACTGTGTAAGTTGTGCCGGCGACGCAGTGCGCCGGCGATGCCGGGTCCGCCGGGGCCCCACTCAGTGACAGAGCCCGGCACCGCGCTCGGCTGACGGCTGCCTTCACCCGGCGGCGGCCGGCGACCCGGCACTAGTACTGAGAGCCGCCTCCACTGAGTCACCGAGACTGAGCCGATCACAGGAGTTCAGTCACTTGGAGACGCGTGCTACGTAATTTACGTGGTAATGAATCGGAGAGGGCGGCACTGAAGAACAACTTGAGATTCGGCACCGTGCGTGGCGCGCGCCACACGGCACGGCTTACGGCTTCGGCATCGCCGTGGGACGCCGTCCGACTCCGCCACTGGTAAACGCCCGGCTAGCAACGCCCATGACGACCTGAATTCACCCCGGGAGCGCCAAATTTGGAACGTTAGCGGTGATCACGTGATGCCAGAGGTGGCGGCCGGGCCGGCGGCTGCAGTGCTGTGTGCGGCTGATATCGCTGACTTTGAGCGACAGTGGCGCGCGCTCGGTGGCATCGACGTGACCGAGGGCTCGGCGGCGCACCAGGTGTTTCTCTTCGACGCGCAAGGGAACCCCTTCTTCTCTCCGACGCCACGGCGCAATATTGGTTGTACTCTGATGCTTCACGCGCACAAGCTCCAATTCTGCTGCCAGCCCCACTGAACGGTCTCTTCAGTTTTTTATTGTGTTGTCACACGGCACCGGACAGCCGGCGCTGCTAGCGACTGCCGTGGCCAAGTTTAATGGCATTTCCACAAGAAAATGCTGCGAGATAGCGACAACGAGGCAACGTGAGCGACGACAACGACGCAAGACAGCATCACCTCATTTCCATTGCAATCAGTAACCCTTTGCGGTCAAGCGTAACGAAACTCACCATGCGTCATCGCCGCCCGTGCTCAGAAGGAACGAGTCGTCGTGCGTGAACTTGACGTTGGTCACGTGCGCCGAGTGGCCCATGTACTTCTTGTGCGAGGCCTGCGACGCGATTAGATGCGAATGTCATGTCGAGCTATAAATACAAACAAGGAAGGACCGGCACTCCGAAACAGAGCCGCAGAAGCACGCACAGCAATGCGACCGCCATCGATCGTGCGCAGGACAAACGGCATAGCGCGACAAACTGCCGGCAAAACAGACTGCGCATCCGCGACCCACGTTCTTCTCTTTGCACGGAAACTCGAACAGCCGCACGAAGCCAAAGTCGTCCCCCATCGCGAGCCGGTCTCCGCCGCGCGTGAGGTCGACCGTGTTGACGTCGTTCGCCTCAGCGCCCTTCGGCCATATCCCGAGCACTTCCGGTCCAAGCACCGACGTCCAGCTGGCCCAAGTGACCTGCGCGAGGGCCGCGTCGCCCGCGGGAACGAGCTCGCCCGAAGGGGCGCGGAAGTGGAGGTGCTCAAACGCGCCAGAGTCTGTCTGCACGAGCGCCGAGTCCGCAGACCAGTCAACGTGGCACGCGAAGGACCCTACCGGCGACGCACGGCAGCACCCGACGCGGCGATAGTTGTACCCCTCGCGCGCATCGTAAAAGTCGACCCAGCCGTCGTGCGAGCACGCGGCGAGGAATTGGCCGTTCGGGCTGAAGCGCACGTCGTGGATGGGACCGGCGCGGTCGCGCTTGCGACCCTTCTCGGCGAATGTCTCGGCGACGAAGACAACCACCTCGCCAGTGCACAGGCCCACGCAGAGAAGCTCGCCGTCAGGAGAGTACACGACGGAGCGCGCGCCAGTGTCCAGCTCGAGCTTCCGGAGCATGCGACGCGTGCGAATGTCCCACACGCACACGGTCTTGTCCTCGCTTGCCGTGGCAAACTCGTTGCGCGACGGGTGGGCGCCAAGGCCCCAGAGCTCGCCCTCGCCGTGTGTGTCGATGAGCAGTTCCACTGCGAAACAATGGCGAGATAAAGCAGCGAGTGCGGTTAGGCACTTATCGCTTAGAAAACACATTGTCGCCAATTCTCATTCCCCCCCTCCCCTCCCATCTCTTACACACCAAAACTTCACGACTGCCGCGCACAACGCAGGATGCACGTACGTCGCCCGCACAAACGCACGCACCCTCCGACGACGCCTCAACAATCTCGATAATGTCGCCGGCCTTCGTGCCCACGAGAATACGGCCGTCCTTGCGGAACACCGAGCGGACGCAGTGCTCTTTGCCCATGTTGAACCCCTTTGCGCGTTTCATGTCGACGTCCCACAGCTTCACGACGCCGTCCTTGGCGCCGCTCACGACGCTGCTCGGCGTCGTCTGCATCGCAAACACGGGCGCCTGCAGAAGAATAATGCGGGAGGTATCAATATTGGTTGGTGGGTCCGTGTCATCGCAAGGAGTGGGAGAGTGATCGAGCGCGTGGACACCGAAACTCAGATAATGCGCGCACGACGACGAACCAGCATGTGCAGCTACACTAGGGACTGGCGTCCATAATGAAACATGCAAGCCGCACGCAGGGCATATCGCGTTCGTATAACAAGGCACGGACGTGAGCCTCACGCAGGCACACGGAGACCGTGTCACGTGACAGGGCACAGACGCAGGCACACGGAGTTCGCGGTCACAAGACAGGACAACGCATACCTGGTGGGCGGCCTGGATGATCCGCGCCAACGTGTGCGCCGTCCACACGTAAATGTTGCCGCTCATTCCGCCGGTGTACGTCATGTCCTGCGGCCCAAACGCAACCGACAGCATCGTCTCCATCCGGCGCTCGGGACCAAGCGAACCGCGCCGAGACATGAGCTCTGCGCAGTGTCAACAACGACATTCATAAAAACGCTCACGAACGACTTCCGTCACTACGTCGAGTATACATAAGGCTTTCCAACACCGCAACTTCCCCCCTCCCCCCTCCTCACATCTTTCTCAGATAGTATGCAAACGAGAAGCACAGCACGCGGACCCACCTCCGCCTACGACGACCCAGAACTTGACGTGCTTCGTCCCCACAGTAACAAAGCGGTCTTCCGAGTCTGGACGGAACTGACCCACAAAGATGCGCTCGCGGTGTCCCGGAGCGGCAGCCAGCAACTCGCCGCGGCCCCACCGCCACACCGCGACCGTGTGCGCGTCATCGACGCCCACGCATAGGAGTCGCTTGCCGCTCGCGCTGAACGCGACCGAGCACACGCCGCGGTTGAACGGCTGCTTGAGCACCGCCCGCTGCTTCTGCGTGTCGGCGTCCCATATGTGCACGGTCGGCGACTCGGCAATTTGCCCGGTGGCCATGGTCGTCCCGGCGGGGTGCATGGCCATACAGATGATGTCGTCCGTGTGGTGCACGTAGAAGCTCTGCCGGTTGCGCTGAGGGTCGTACACGATGCCGACACCCGCGGCGTGGAAGACGATCGCGCCCTCCGCCGAATAAAATAGGTTGTTCCGCGCATCGAACCCGCGGTACCCAAACACAAACTCGAGGCACAGGTCGTCCACGCGCGCCGGCGGCCCACGCGACCGCGGGCGTTCCTTCTCCTTGCCATCCTTCTCGCCCTTCTCTCCGTCCTTGTCGCTCGCGGCGCGCGGGTCCGGACTCGGAGACCGAGAGCGGCTGCGGCCCGACGAGGGCACCCCCAGCGATCCCGACGCACTTCCGCCGGCTGCCGGCGCGGCCGTCGGCGCACGCGGCGTCCCCGTCACCCGCATTGCGCGAGGGGCAGCCGACGCGCGCGTGAACTTTCGGTCCGGCGGGGGCCCGGCGGGCTGCTGCGGGCGCATGTGAGGTCGAACGCCCTTCATGTCGCGCAGGGGCGACGCGTATGTCTTTGCGCCGTAGTCAATCTTTCGCTCGCGGTCCACGTCAGAGTCGAAGCCATCCTCGCCCGCCGAGACTTCGCTGTCCTCAGAATCGTACGCCGAGTGCGCGGGGACGGTTGAGGGCGACGCCGACGACGCTTTTCCGGCCTTCGGAGCAGCGGCTGATCCTGCGACGACGGCGCCGTCGTGCGACACGCGCGTCCACACGAGTGCGGCCGTATCTGCCGCGCCGATGGACACGAGTCGGTCGCCAGAAGCCGTCCAGCGCACACATGAAACGTGCGCCGAATGTCCCTGGTTCGGGAAGAGAAGAAAGGGGTAAGGGAGCGGTCAACGAGAATGAAAACAAAGCGCGCATGCGTGCGGGTGGGAATAGCGCACCATGTACTTCTTGAACTTGGCGTTGCGTCCCGTGACGGGGAACTGGAACAGCTTGACGAACCCAAAGTCATCGCCCGTCGCGAGGAGCGCGCCGTCGCGTGAGAGATGCGCGGCGTTAACGTCCGAGAGGTCGCTCTTCTCCGGCCATATCCCCTCGACCTGCTTTCCAAGAACGCACGTCCAGTCCGCCCACTTGATTTCGCGGACGACGTCCGACGGAATGGCGCGCCGGCTGCCGCGGGGGGCCTCAAAGAAGAGCTGCTCGCGCGCGCCAGAGTTGGCCATGAGCAGCTTCGAGTTGTGCGCCCAGTCGATGTGCGTGACGAAGCTCGACGCGCCCTTGCAAATGCCCACGCGCTTGTGGTCCAGCGTGCTGTAAATGTCGACAAAGTTGTCGTGGGTGGCCACGGCGAGGTACTTGCCGTTGGGGGAGAAGCGAATGTCCGAGACCTCCTCCTGCGCGCGTAACAGGCATCGGTGAACACACATTGCCGTGTGAAACATACTTGTGTCTTGCAAAGCATGACAACAACAACAACGTCCCCGTGCCCTCCTTCGTCGTCGCGGACGCGATTGGAGCGACGTGCGTACCTTTCGGTGGTGGAACTTGTGCAGTTCCTTGAGCGTCTTGGCTTCGGAGACGGAAAAGGAGCCGTCCTTGAAACCAACGGCAAGATACTGCACACGCACGAGGGGTCAACTGACGCATCGCGACATCTTTGCTTGCACACACGGAGGATCTTGAAATAGTGCGACGGACGCAGTAGGATTACAACGCAAAGAAAGGTGCTATGAGGGCACAAGGATTCGCAAGGATCCCCCCAACGTGCACGTAAACCGCAAGCACCGGCACCCGCGCACCTTTCCGTCGGGAGAGAAAGCGCACGAACGCGCCGCCTTCCCTTGCGCACGGCTGCCGATCATGCGGCGGTCCTTCGCGCTGAAGAGACGGACGGTGCCATCGTCGCTGGCCGTCGCAAACACGTCGTGCTCGGGATGCGTCGCGAGGCCCCACACCTCGCCCTCCATGTGCCCCTACACACCACCGAACCAAAAAAAAAAAAAATTAAAAAAGGAGGGGATAATAACAGGAATCGAAACCAGGAACACGAGAGGTGTACATGCAGACACAGATAATCTCGACACTCACGCTGACGAGGGTCCTCGCCTCGCCGGCCTTGTCCACCTCCATCACCTCGCCGTTCTTCGTCCCGATCGCGAGACGCCCCTTCCCCAGCGAGCACACGGCGCGCACGCACGGCGCACCCCCATCGCCCTCCCCCGACAGCCGCAACTGCTGCACGGGACGGAACTCGGCGTCCCACAGCGTCACCGCGCCGTCCTTGCCGCCGCTCACGAACCCGTCTTGGGTCGCCGCCAGCGCAAACACGGGGCCCTTGTGTGCCTCGTGCGCGGCCTTCACCTTCGTCCCGTCCCACTGGATGATCTTGCCGCCCTGCGTCCCCGTGAACAGCTCGCCCTTCGGACCAAACGCGCAGCTGAGCATAGTGTCGAGGCCCGCGACGTCCCCAAAAGTGCCCCGCTTCGACGTCAGCCCGCCACCCACGACTGTCCAGAACTTGATGTGGCGCACGCCGCACGTGATGATCGAGTTTTCGACGTGCGGGTTCCAGCGCGCGACGAATATGCGGTCGCCGTGCCCGCGTGCAGACGCCAGCCGCGCCCCCTTCTTCCAGTCCCACACGACAATCGAGTGCGCGTCGTCGAGGCCCACCGTCACGAGGCGCGACCCGTCCGACGCAAAGTCCGCCCCACACACGCCGCGAGTGTGGCCGCCCTTGAGCACAGAGACCGTCTCCATTGTCTCGGCGTCCCACACATGCGCGACGGCCTCTCGCCCAATCTGCCCCGTGCACAGCAAGGCCCCCTTCGGGTGCAGCGCCATGCACAAAATGTCGTCCGTGTGCTGCGTGTAGTGTCGCTGCGTCCACCCCTTCACGTCAAGCACGACACCTACGGCTGCCACATGAAAGGCGATGAACCCCGCGGATGTCATGTGCACGTTGTCGCGGCAGTCGAAGCCGCGATAGCCGTGCACCCACTCGAGGCGCAGGCCGTCTGTTGGTGCGGGAAGACGCGCTCCGCTTGACGGCAATGGTGCTACGGACGGCCCTTCCGTCCCACTGGCAGTCAACAGGCCGGCAGGAATCGCCACTGGGTGCGCTGCCGACGCGACGGGCGGCGCCACCGGAGCTGGCGCTGCGGGGATGTGCATCGCAGCCGCAGCCACAGCGACCGCCGGGGCCACTGCCGCACTCGTTGTCTGTGCCGACTTTAGGGTCTTCAGATCCTCCTTGTACACGGGGCGGTCGTAATCGCGCTGCCGCTCGCTCTCAATGTCGCTGTCGAGCGAGCGCGCGTCCGACCTGTCCGAGTCGCTGGCGTCGTCGTGGGATTCGATCGCGGGAACGGCAGACGAGACGGGCCTGCTCTGCGACGGCGCGTCCGTCTCGCCCTCGTTGCTCGGTAGCTCACCGTCCGCGCCCTTTGGGTAGAAGCGCCACTGGAAAACGGAGAGATCGCCGCCGCCGGTGGTCATGACGCGAGTGTGGTCGTGCGTGAAACGCGCGTTCGTCACGTGCTCGGAATGGCCGGGGTACACGCGCGCGTGTGCGCCCGGCTTCGTGCACGGGTAACGGAACAGCTGCGGCGATCAAAGTCACCCAAAGAAACCGAGCGTGGCGTAGTCAGGAGACCATCAAGCTAAGGGCAAACAAAATTCACAGTAATGTGCCGCTCTCCTAGATCAAAGATCGCGAGTGTCGGATCGGCAGTCGGCTGTCCATCGATTCCACTACTCCGCGCGAGACAGCGGGAGAGAGTATGCCTGGGAGAGACTGTGTGCGTGTGTGTGTGTGTGTGTGTGTGTGTGTGTGTGTGTGTGTGTGTGTGTGTGTGTGTGTGTGTGTGTGTGTGTGTGTGTGTGTGTGTGTGTGTGTGTGTGTGTGTGTGTGTGTGTGCAAGTGTGTGCGTGTGCGACACGGCAAACGCACCTTGACCTTCCCGAAATCGTCGCCGGTGACCACGGCGCCCTCAAATGCCTCCAGCCCATTGATATCGTTCTTCTGCGCATACTTCGGCCATATCCCCGTGACGGGCTCTCCCAGCACGCACGTCCACGTATGCCATCGGATACCGGACAACTCGTCGCGCGCCGTAACGCGCTTTCCGGAGGGCATGCGAAAGACAAGCACCTGCGGCACACAACAAAGCAGGGCGGGACGAGGGTGAACAAAAAGAGATTGGAAACGGATGCGATGATGTGCGCGTCGTTTGTGCGTGCGTGTGTGCGTGTGTGTTGTTCGTTTGCTTATGTGTGTGTGTGTGTGCAAGTGTGTGCGTGTGTGTGTGCGTGCGGCAACATGTGGCGTAACATTCGCTGTGGGCGATGAGCGCAAAGACACAGTCTCCAAAGCACCTGGTAATCGCCCGAATTCGTCTGAATGTATCGGCCGTCGTCGGACCAGTCCAGGTGGACAATAAACGACGAATTGCCGGCGCACTGTCCCACGCGCTTGTACCTGGAGAAGAACAGAGGGGGAACGTACGGCGCTTCAGCTTCATCGCAGCAACGCCAACTCACAACACACACACACACACACACACAAAAAAAAAAAAAAAAAAAAAAAAAAAAAAAAAAAAAAAAAAAAAAAAAAAAAAAAAAAAAAAAAAAACCATATGACGCGTTAAGGTAACGGACGCCCGCCAATACGACAGCATATGGCGCGATGCGTGCACGCACTTTTGCCCGACGTCGTACACGTCGACAAAGTTGTCGTTCGAGCCAACGGCCAGAAACGCGCCGTCTGGCGAATACTTCATCTCGTGGAGCACCTCGCGCCTGTCCTTAACTCGCGTGATAACCTGCATGCACAAAAGAGAATAAATTCGTGTGTGACACTTTGTGCGCGCTTGTGTGTGTGTGTGTGAGTGTGTGTGTGTGTGTGTGTGTGTGTGTGTGTGCGCGCGTGCGAGTACACGTAAACGCCCGCCTCGACTCTCAGGCCGGAGACTGTGGGTGTGTGCACATGCGGACGTTCACGTGAGTCGCTTGCATCGGGCTAGGGTGGGGGTTAAGTGTCATGTCACGCACGGCGCCTCAGTCACCTCGGAGAGATCCTTCCCCTTGTACACAACAAACGAGCCGTTCTTCAGCCCAACGGCCACGTGAGATCCATCCGGCGATATCGCACACGAGCGCCCGTCGGCTTCCAGCGTCACCTGAGAACAGACGCGGTCACTCCATTGCGCACAGGAGACAAGGGCTTCTCACAAGCGCCTCTCCTGATATCGTGCATGCGACAACAAATGGCAGACGACAGTCTTCGGTCACCTTCGCGACGAGTGCGCGCTCCTGCCAGTCCCAGAGGCGGAGGGTGCGGTCGTCGCTGCACGTGACGAACAGCGGCTTCTTGGCGTGCTGCGCGAGGCCCCACAGTTCGCCCTCGCCATGTCCCTTCACACAGCGCGTCAGTTGCGCAGAAGCACTTAGTACAGACGCGAGAAGAGGCACGCTACACACACGCGCGCGGACATCCGCACACACATGCAACTTGTAACTAAAGCGAGCGTGCGCAGGAGTTGCGCCTCAGCCCAAAGGCAAGGCAGAGGCACGCTACACACACACACGCGCCGACATCCGTACACTCATGCTAGTTTAAACTAAGCGAGCGTGCACAGAAGTTGCACGCCTCTGCCTGGCCTTTCGCGCCTCGCGCGCATGCATGCACGCGGACATCCGCGCGCTCATGCGAGATTAAAGTGGAAGTTTTGCCGCGACAATCGTCGGCGTACCTGCACTATGGCGCGGTGCGTCTTGTCCTTGACGTTGACCTCGAAGACCTCGCTGTTCTTTGTGCCGACGAGCACCTTCTCCTTCTCCCAGCACACGCTCCGCACGTGCGCCCCTTCGCGACATACCAGTCAGTACTCCGCCCGGTCAGCATGAAGGCAGCAAATTCGATAAACACACACATGCACAAGAAAGGCACTCACTCACGCGCCAAAAATACACAGTCACAGAGTAGAACGACGGCCACACATGCTATGTGCGAGCACCACTCACCCGACTCAATCGCGCCAATCTCAACTTTCGACAGCGGCTTGAATTCCTTGTCCCACAGGCGCACGAGCGCGTCCTTTCCGCCCGTCGCAAATCCGTCCTCGCACGCGTAGATGCAATACACGGGGCCCTAGTAGAGTGCAGGCGAACGGACTGTCACAGCCACGCATCGCAGAGAGACAACAACAGAGCGAAGAGATGTCATCTCCCTCTTCTCCCTCCCTCTCTCTCTCTCAACGTGAGTCGATGGGGGTTCAGCTTCTATGACTGCCACGAACTGATGTCTCTCATCGAACAAGACATCCGGATGTCTGGACACTCACCGCGTGGGCCTTGGCGATAACCGAGAGGAGCGCGCTGTCCTTCCACTTGTATACGTCGCCGTTGAACGTACCCGTGAACACCGAGCCGTCGCCGGCGAATGCAGCGCACAAGATCGCCTGTATCTCGCCTTCGGGGGGAACGGGCTAGCGTAAGGGTGGCGCGGAAATTGCGACTCACGCTACGCACACATCGCGCGCACACACACACACCACCCTGTCACCGAACATACTGTTCCACATGCGTTGCGCGCATACCTTGCTTTCCGAATACGCCCTTGCGACCCGTAAGCGTGTTTCCGGCGAGCGACCAAAACTTGATGTGCTTGACGCCGCACGTTACCAGCGACGACTTGTCCGCGGGGTTGAACTGCACGTCGAATATCTGGCAGTGACAAAGGGATGGCCGTCAGACTCACAGCAGATAAAAAAAGACAGCCTCTCGTCCACTCGCAGGCCACCACAACACGCAAGGAAGATGGTGTCTGGTCTCCGACCACTGACACTGACATTGACACATATCCAAAGCGTAAGGTCGTGCACAACAGGCATTTGCGCCCTCTTACCGAATCGCCGTGTCCGCGCGTGGAGGCGAGCTGCGAGCCCTTCTTCCAGTCCCACACAAACACCATGTGCTCGTTCTCTTGACCGACAGACGCAAGCAGCTGCGAACGAGCGTCCGCATTACGTTTCCGTTTCCGTACAGGTCCCATAATGCGCACAACAAAGTTACACACACACACACACACACGCACACACACACACACACACACACAGAAGCAGGCAGTCACATTCACTAACGCCCGAATGGCCACTGGAACAACCGCACGGCGCATGGGGGCGGGAAGCGCTTCAGCGCAGTTCGACGCGTCCATCCCCAACAACGAAGCACAAATGCGAACACCAGGCAGCCAGAGCATCCGGTCCCGACGGCACTCCGCACCTTCCCATCGGCCGAGAACGCAAGGCAGGAGATGCCGCGCTGGTGCGCCCCTTTGAGAATGGAGACAGTCTCCAGTGTCTCGGAGTCCCACACGCACACATACGGCTGGTTGCCGACCTGGCCCGTGGCCACGAGTCGCTTCGACGGATGCAGCGCGAGACTGACGACACAATTCCAGCGTCAGAGAGAGCAACAAACACCACACGCAAAAGCGCGCGCACAAACATGCACGCCGGGGCGATCACAACCATTCTGACGATACGAACCTGATAATGTCGTCATCATGGCCGAAGAAGAACTTCTGCTGCTTTGCCTTTGGCGAGTAAACGACGCCCACCGCCGCCACAAAGTACACCACGTCCTTATTGGCCGTGTAAAACAGGTTGCCGCGACATTGGTGCCCGCGATAGCCGTACCTGAATCCGCACACAGCAGTCAAGGGAGCAAATCGCGCACACACCCACTACCACCCACACCCGCACACAACAGCCCATTAACACCGCACGACGACGGACGAGCGCAATCGATGACCCTCGCCCTCCAGCACAGACAGTGTGGCGGATACACCCATTCGAGACGCAGCTGCGCGTCCGGAATCGACTTTTCCGACATGCCGGAATGCCCCGTCCGACGCCACAGCGACGGAACCACAGGCGAGAGTCAGGCGAAGGGTGAAACTACGCCTTAGCTTCTACACATCGTCGACGAGCAACGGAAGTACAAATCGCGCCGCGATTGCTTTGAACATTCCGTGTTGCTGCTCCACTTGCTCGCGCCGAAATTTTTTCGCCAAGGAGAAGCGAGATCTCGGTAAAATTTTCGCGCCTTTTCCGAGATCTCGTTTTCCTAATTTGGTAGTTCGGCTCCCACACATGGGCAGCCAAAAATAGCCGTGCACATGCGGTGGGCACTTTTAAATTATATTGAACAGTGGCCAATTTGTTCCTCATTTACGCGTACATTTCAATTTAAGCTGTCGGCTGGAGTAGGGCGCTGGTGATGAATTGCAAACTGTGTTCGTTTTTTGCCACATTTTTTGGATCTTTCCAAATTGCGTTACCCGCGGCCTTGCGGGTCTGCTATTGTGTGCAAGCTGTGCCACACACACACGCACACACACACACGCGCACTCAGCCGCACGCACGGCTAGACACACCGCACACCGCAAGTCTTCCTCCTAGCCGCTTGTCCGCTGCCCTTCCCACATCGTTCGTACTCTGCACACTTTGGCACTGGATTTCCCCACTTGATGTCGCTGACGCACCAAAGTACCCTCCGTTTTTTTTTTCACCACATTGAGTTTGACGATCTGACGCTGAGGTTGTCGCATCTCAGACCGTCACAATTTTCCGTTATTTCTCGGGCGACCGCCACCAACTTCTTCATCTTGCGGTCCCTTCAGCGATTGTCACTTCTTTTCGCCTACATCCAAACGTTCCGCCGTTGACGCACTTCCCCCCGCGTGGGGCGCTGGGGAGTCGCGATGGCGTACAGCAAAGAGGGGAGCATTGAGGCTCTCACGGCGGCCGAGGCGCCGATCGGACGCTCGGAGCCGTCGGCGATTCCCGAGGAGCGCGAAGAGGCGATGGGGGAGCGCGAAGTGGCGCCCACGCCGGACACGGAGGACGATACGGGCATTCCGCACGGCCGCGAGAACGTGGATGCGGATGTGCCGCCTCCCAAAGCGGAGGCAGACATATCGCGGGTGATATATGGGAACGATCCCGTGCGAAATCTCGCGTTCAAGTACGCCGACAACCACATTCGGACGACCAAGTACACGTGGTGGAACTTTTTGCCCAAGAACCTCTTCGAGCAGTTCCACCGCTTTGCGAACATCTACTTTCTCTCTATCATCATTCTCAACTGGATCCCCCAGATCAACGCGTTTGGGAAGGAGGTCGCGATGCTCCCGCTGCTCTTTGTGCTCGCGGTGACCGCCATCAAGGACGCATACGAGGACCGGCGGCGGCGCCTCTCCGACCACGAGGTCAACAACCGCCTCGGGAACGTGCTCGACCGTACCACGGGCCAGTTTGCGCCGAAGCCGTGGAAGCAGATTGTCGTCGGCGATATTGTGAAGCTGATGAACGACGAGATTGTCCCCGCGGACATTCTCCTCCTCAACACGAGCGAGGCGTACCAGGTGGGCATTGCATGCGCATGTGTGTGTGTGTGTGCATGCATGTGTGTGTGTATGCATGTGTGTCTGTGTTGCGTGTTGTGCGTATTATGAGTGTTGTAATGGCGTGCGTGGAAAACGTGCGCGCGGTGAGCTAACATTGTCGTTCCTGCGCGCGCGCAGCTCTGCTTCATCGAGACTGCCAATCTCGATGGCGAGACGAACCTCAAGCAGCGCCGCGCCCCCTCCGAGACGTCAAAGCCCGCGGACGGCGCCGAGTTCAACCCCGCCGCGTTCTCCGGCAGCATCACGTGCGAGCTCCCGAACCCCCGCATCTACGAGTTCAACGGCGTGCTGAACACGCAGGGGCGCCAAGCGGCCGTCGACTCGACGAACCTCATCCTTCGCGGATGCGTCGTGCGCAACACGCGCGAGGTCGTCGGCATTGTCGTGTACGCGGGACACGAGACGAAGGCGATGCTCAACAACAGCGGCCCCCGCTCGAAGCGGTCCAAGCTGGAGCGGATGATGAACACGGAGATTCTCGCGTGCGTCGGGATCCTCCTCGTGATGTGCCTCGCGTGTGCTTTTGCGTACCCCGCGTGGATGGACAAGATCAACTACGAGTATAACCTTTATTACTGGTTCGTCCCCGGCGACGACCCGCGGCCGGCGCTGGCGGGCTTTCTGAACTTTTGGCGCATGATCATCGTGCTCCAGGTCATCATCCCGATCTCCCTCTATGTGACGATGGAGATCGTCAAGCTCGGCCAGGTCTTCTTCATCGCGAACGACGTCGAGCTGTACGACGAGGAGAACGACAAGCCGATCAACTGCCGCGCGCTCAACATCACCGAGGACCTCGGCCAGATCGAGTACGTGTTCTCGGACAAGACGGGCACCCTCACGGAGAACAAGATGATCTTCCGCAAGTGCACGATCGGCGGCTTCAACTACGCGCACACGGGCCGCATGCCCCACTCGACCTCGACGACGTCCCTGCAGGCCGCCGGTGCCGCCGACGTCCCAAGCGGCGCGCAGCTGCACGAGAGCATCGCGTTCCCCGGCGGTCCCGCCGCGCTTCCGTCGCCGTTCATGCTGGACCCCATGCTCGTCCAGGCGATTTCGGACCCGAGTTCGAACCCGGCCGTTGCCGCGGCCGCGGAGAACTTTTTCCTTGCGCTCGCGCTGTGCAACAATGCGATGCCTGCGCGCAAGAAGGACGACGCCGCCGCAAACCCGGCGGTGAACCGGCCGATCTACGAGTCCGAGTCGCCCGACGAGGTTGCGCTCGTGACGGCGGCGCGCATCTACGGCTACGGCCTCGAGTCCCGCTCCCAGCACAGCATCACGGTGAACGTGCGCGGGAAACCCGTGACGTACGAGCTGCTCAACGTGTTTGAGTTTGACAGCGACCGCAAGCGCATGTCGGTGATTGTCCGGATGCCCGACGGCCGCCTGCGCCTCTTTATCAAGGGCGCCGACTCGATCATCCTCAGCCGCCTCCGGAACGCGCCCGGCGGCGGCGCTGCGAAGGAAGGCTCGCGCCCCGGCTCTCGCAAGGGGAGCGTGGTGCGCGGACCGGGTGTCCAGGACGACGACGGCCGCGAGGAGACGAAGAAGCACCTCGACTACTACGCGAGCGACGGGCTCCGGACGCTGTGCATCGCGTACAAGGATATTGACGAGAAGGCGTACGACGCGTGGGTCGGGTCGTTTCGGCAGGCGAGCGTCGCGATTGAGAACCGCGCGCAGAAGGTGTCTGCGGTGGCGGAGGTGATGGAGCGGG
Organism: Pigoraptor vietnamica; assembly: GCA_943704525.1. Classification (NCBI taxonomy): domain Eukaryota; class Filasterea; order Ministeriida; family Capsasporidae; genus Pigoraptor; species Pigoraptor vietnamica. The sequence goes on along the minus strand of CALSCQ010001416.1, from coordinate 2,254 downwards.
ATCTCGTGCTGATTGGCGCGACGGGCATCGAGGACAAGCTGCAGAAGGGGGTCCCCGAGAGCATCGCGATGCTGCGCCACGCCGGCATCAAGGTGTGGGTGCTGACGGGCGACAAGCAGGAAACGGCGATCAACATTGCGTTCTCGTGCCAGCTGTTTGCGCAGGACATGCACCACATCATTCTCAACGCCCTGGACTTTGACGAGTGCGAGAAGCTGATCACGGACGCGCTCGGCCGCATGGACCGCCGCGCGTCGTTTGCGCCCGTCGAGGGCCAGCGGCGCAGCTCGGAGGGGTCTGCCGGCGCGGACCGCGAGTACGCGCTTATCATCGACGGCGCGACGCTTGCGTACGCGCTGAAGCCCGAGCTGAGGGACAAGTTGCTGCAGCTGTCGTCCAAGTGCAAGTCGGTCGTGTGTTGCCGGACGACGCCGTCGCAGAAGGCGGAGGTCGTGCGTCTCGTGAAGGAGGGGAAGAAGGCGATGACGCTGGCGATCGGCGACGGCGCGAACGACGTGAGCATGATCCAGATGGCGGACATTGGGATCGGGATCAGCGGGCAGGAGGGCATGCAGGCCGTGATGGCGTCGGACTTTGCGATCTCGCAGTTCCGCTTCCTCGTTCGCCTGCTGCTCGTGCACGGGCACTGGTCGTACCAGCGCCTCGCGACGATGGTCCTGTACTTCTTCTACAAGAACGCCGCGTTCGTCTTTCTCCTCTTCTGGTACGAGTTTTACTGCGGGTGGAGCGGCGCGACGGCGATCGACCAGTACTACCTCTTCCTCTACAACCTCATCTGGACGTCGCTGCCCCCGATCATCACGGCCGTCTTCGATCAGGACGTGACCGCGGACGCCCTCATGGAACGTCCGGACCTGTACCTTCTCGGGCTCCGGGGGATGGTGTACACGCGGCGGCGCTTCTGGCTGACGATCTGCGACGCGCTGTACCAGTCGATCCTCATCTTCTTCTTTGTGCTGGGCATCTACCACGCCGGCGACTACGCGGACGTGCAGACGCTCGGCCTCGTGTGGAACACGGTGCTCGTCGTCACGGTCAACCTGCAAATGGGCCTCGAGACGAACCACTGGACGTGGATCAGCCACTTTGTGATATGGGGGAGCATCATCGTGTACTGGCTGTTCGCCATCGTCTACAACGCGATCGCATCGATCGGCGGCTCGTACTGGGTCATCGAGACGGCGATGGGCACGGGCGTGTTCTGGCTCACCCTCCTCCTCACGATCCCCTCGGCCCTCCTCCCCCGCTACGTCGCCAAATTCATCAAGCACTGGCACTTCCCGTCCCCGATCGACGGCGCGCGCCTCGAGCACAAGTTTGGCACGAAGGGTGACGCGGAGACGGCGAACGCCGCCGCCCCGGACGCCGCGGGAGTGTCGCGGCCGCCGAGCGGCAGCGGGAGCGTGGACGATCGCGACTGCGACGACTCGTCGTTTGCGATGCGGATTTTCCGCCGCTTCAGCCGGCGCACGAGCGCGGTGCCTGCGAGCACCGTGACGATTGATCGGCGCGACACGACCATGTCGCCGACGGCGCCCGTCTTGCACAACGCCGTCTGAGAAATTATGCGTGCATTTTTCGACTAAAACATGAGAATTATTTGAACGTCGTGTGATTCTTCGTCCTGAGATCTGTGTGTGCGCACAGGGTGGTGACCCTCTTGGGCTTGTTTACTCAGTAGTGAGCCACTTAGGGTCTGATAGTCGCGACTTGATACGCCATGTGCACACGTTTATGATCGCACGGCACGCTGTGACGCTGTCGCGTAGCAGAGACCGAACGCGCACGCAAGCACGAGGAGCGTCGGGTGCACGATGGGACCCGGCAGAAATTTCTTCTCGATGTGCTCGTAGACGAGCGAGGGGACGTAAATGTAGGCGAGGTACTTGACTGCGTCGGCGAGGATGAGGTTGCGTCCGGAGAGAAAGACTATGTTGGCGAGGTGGAGGAGAATGGCGTGCACGAAGAGCCACACGAAGGCGCTCGTGAAGCGGATGGCCAGCACGACAGCAAGGATTATGAAGAAATCGATGCGATACCTGCGGCGCACGCGGTTGTAAGCCATGAAGGCAGCGAGCACGCACACATGCACTACCACGCACTACGCACGCACGCACGCACACACACACACACACACACACACACACACACACACACACACACACACACACACACACACACACACACACACACACACACACACACACACACACACACACACACACACACACAC